>PITA01005920.1:0-15735 GCA_004023965.1 Spilogale gracilis
TCTGCTGCAGACCAGGTTATTGGGGGACCTGGGGGGCCCAGCGGTTATTGGGGGATCTGCTCCAGACCAGGTAGAGCCAACAGCATTTGCTGACAGCTCAAGGGTGACTCCAGGGTTTTTGACTTGAGCTCCCAGAAGGACGGAGTTGCTGCTAAGTGAGGTGGGGAAGACTGAAAGAAGAGTTCAGACTCCCTGCGCCTGGGAAAAGGAGGCAGCAGAGGGAAGAACAGAGGACCAGGTGGGGCATGGTCCGTTCCAACCAAGGTCACCCATCCAGTGACAGGGCCCACTGGATGTCATTTAGAGTTGTTATAAATGGACCATTGGTCTGCTTGATGAAAAGCCAGCATAAGATCATTAAAGATACCTCTTGGAACCTCATTTTGCAAAGTTTGGCATGTGCTCCAGGGACTTTATGGAAGGCATCTGTCAAGGGCTGAGGGTGGCAGTACTCAGAGGCCGGGATCTGATTTAGTCCCAGGAAGGTTGACGGTCACGGGCGCCAGCCACCCTTCCCGAGGATGCTGCTGGGCTCCGTGACTGCGGACGCCTGAGGGAGCAGCTCTGTGGTACTGGTCATGTCTGGGCTAGGTCCCTCTTCCCCAAGGCTTCTTCTTTGCAGAGAGCTCTCAGGAAGCTAAAACCGATGGCTTGGGTCCTCTGGCAGACCCCGCTGCTCAGGGAGGTTCAGTGGACATCCCAGCCAGCCCACACAGGGGCCAGCCTGCCCACGCCCGGCCCCCGGGCCTTTGTGCTGACCCAGCTTTGCCTGAGCTTTGGCCCTTCCGGGAGAGGATTTGGAGGGTCTAGCACTGCTCCCAATCCTGGCTGAGGACGTGGCCCCCGGCAGCTTAGGAGCCCAGCCGAGGGGAGGTGGAGGGCCAGGCAGTACAGGACACAGGCATGGCCGTGGATGTACTCTAGGGGCTGGATGCCTGCGACACGTGCCCAGGTTATACAGGCCCCAGCCAGGAGCATGATCTTCCCTCCTCAAACCGCCCCTCTGGGTCCCCTCTAAGAGCAGACAGTTTTGCACTTCTGGGAGGAGAACTGTGCCACCACCTTGTCCCGGAGAACAGATCCCTTTTTGCTGGAAAGCGTTCTGCTTGTTTGCTGTGTTCCTGTTAAAAATGGGGAGAAATCATCCCTCTGTCCCAAAGAGTTGCTGTTACCTGAGGCTCCACAGTTCTGCTCCTAGGAGAGCAACAGTAGCGGGAAGCAGCAGGGGCCCGGCTGTGGGAGTGGTCTTACCTTTGCATGTTAGAGTCTGAAGGGCCCTGTAGGTTCCATTTTCTGACAACCACAAAGTCAGGCTAGCCTGGCCCAGGAGAGGAGGCAGCCAGCTGTGTTGGTTGGGACTCTGGGCTAAAGCAGGATCATAAGACGGGCAATGTTTCTCCTGCTGAACATGCACAGCGTAGGCCTGGGGTGGGGGCTGTTGGGGTGCAGCATCCCTGCCTCTGGGACGACTCCCCGGGGTTAGGGAGCAGGTGGGTCTGTTTACCCAGTGCTCACTGAGTGTCCGTGCCAGAAACCCAGTGCCCAGGGGCTGTCCTCTTCGATCCTGGCCCAGTTCCCTGATGTTCCCTAAAGTCTTGTTGGCCAGTGATGTCCTTGGGGCTTATATCTGGGCAGGGGTCCAGCCAGTGGTCCTTGGAGGGTTACTTCTGGCTTTCCAGAAGGATCTCCCACTGCGTTAAAGCACTTCCAGCCTCGTATTTCATGGTGAGAGACCATCCTTCCTGCTTTGCTTTTCTCTGCCCCTTTCATTAGCTCAGCTGTGACTTGGCTATTTGGGGGAGAGCCTGGGTATCAGACTTCTTGCGTTATCAAGGGTTTGGAACCCCACCTCTTCCAACCATGAGGTCATGTGGCAGGAAGTGACAAGGGGCACCCAAAAGACAGGCCCTTCTCCTCGTAGTCCACACACCTCCAAAAATCATTGTCCAAGATGTTTCTAATGCCACCCTCCCCCTTCGTGCTGTCCCCCTCGTGTTGCTGCCTGCTCACCCTGAGTGGGCAGTTTGGTTGGATTTATTCTGATGGGCTCTATGCACTTAGCAGTTGAGAAGGAGATTTGTCATTTTGCTCTACAGCCTCACACACTCCGTGACCTAAACGATTGTGACAACGAAGAGTTCAACCACGGTGTAAAATTTCAGTGTTATTTATGACACCGGGAGGTCCAGGGCCTGCAGTGTCTCTTTAATCCCGGCTCAATCTGGAGCCCTGTCTCCCCGGCCTGCCCATGTGTCTCCAATGGCGGTTAACAACTGCTCTCCAGGGACCCTGTTGGCTGACAAAAAAAAAAAAAAATCCATCTGAAGCTTTTGCATCTCATGTGGCTGCTAAAAATTGACGTTTCTTTATTGATGTAACCGGTTCCTGCCAAATACTTGGGGACAAATAAAAGTGGCTTGGAGACAAGTGGAGAAGCATTTGTTCATGCAATGGCTAGCCAATTGATGTTGGTACTTAAACAAGCTATCACTTAAAGGAATCTTGAAAGAGAGAACTAGACTACACTGAAAAGTTAACGTTCAGAGTGGCTGCGGGTTGGCGGTAGGAGAGTGTTTTTTTTCCCCAACCTCCCGGGGCCACATCCTCGAGGTACCCCCCACACTCACTTAACTTTCCCTGCCGTTCCCCACACTATGGCTGCCTCCTCAGACCTGGTTGCCATTCCTCTCACATGCCCTGCTTCTCTTTGCCTCGATATTTCCCAATTGCTCTGCCTTCTGCTACAGACCCCCTCCTCCAGGGAGGCTTCCAGTGAGCCCCGTCCCTGTGACTGTGCTCTCCCAGCACATGGCTTCTGTCGTGTTCAGCTTCATTCAGAGAATGTCTCTGTGGATTGAGGGCTGTAGTCTACCTTGCTCACCCCGTGATCATAACACATCATGACTGGCGCATAGTAGGCGTGTGATGGTGTTGCCAAGCAGACCCAAGGAACAAACACAGAGAGCCCGGTGTGATGGACAGATCTCTCCGGATAACTTGCCCTCCTGGGGCTGCCGGAGATGCTGGGCTGGGGGCAGACAGGCATTCCTAGGAACACTGGTCCGGTTCTGCCTGTTGCCCTGTGGAGTAATTACCTTTAGACCAGCAACAAGTGTGGGAGACCGAGGAGGCAATGTCATTGATTTTCCTATAAAGGTGCAATTTGTAGTAAGTGAGAGAGCCTTCCTGGTAACTCCTCTGCCATCTTCATGGATGGCCCCAGTGGGGATAGGGGGGTGTATGCCAGCACCGAGGTCTCCTGGGGGCACTAGGCTCACGGCCCGCCGGAGGGGCGGGGGTCTCCTCAGCCCTGGGCCCACTAGAGCCCTTGATTGTGTCCAGATTGTCAAGCAGGAATGTCCTGTCCTGGGCCAGCGGGAGACACTCAAGAAGACTTATGCCAGCCTCCAAGCGAGGCACCCGGAGCCCCTCCTTCCCCCTCCCCCGCAGTGACCCCTCATTCTGCCCTGACCTTCTCCCCCACCTTCCTTAGGCCAGAGCAGCATCAGGACACCAAGCTGGGGCCGGGAAGTCCGGGGCAGCTCTGGGCCCGTTTAACCTCAGGCTCTTCCTCTCCTCCCCCAGCTGCATCTGCCTTTCTTCCCCCTCACTGTTTCCGGGAGGCTAGCCCCTCCCTCCACATCTGCCTCCTTCCTCCCATGTTTGCTGAAGGAATAGTCAGTGACAGGCACCGGGCAGGCAGAGGACCCGCTGAGAACCAGGAGGGGGCCACGAGCACCTCCATGCAGGGCTGGTGTCTGAGCCCAAGTGGGGGCCACCAAGGGAATGTGGTATGAGGGGCCTCAGGCAGCCCTCTGGGTGCAGCCCTTGGTGATGCTGACCCCTAGGACACTGGGATCGGCACTTACATGGCAACATCTTGGCAAAGTATGGCCAGCATTCCCATTCATGGGGGCGGGAGCTGAGGCCAGAGAGGCTCTCCGAGGCCAGGAGCCCTACCACTAGGGTGTGCTGTGGAGCTAAAGAAGGGTGTGGGTTCTGGGGGCTTTTGTCCTTTGGCCAGACCCAGACCCCACTTGTTCTTTGTTCTGGGCTATGGCCAGATGGGGGATTGGTGCCCCTGCCTCCAGACCACCTGTCTGTTCTGAGGGGCTTGGGCAGCAGGAAGTGACAAGGGAGGGTGACCCGGTGAGTCACCCGCCCTGGGGCCTCAGCTTAGCTTCTGGATTTTGTTTTCCATCACATTAATTGCATTTATTATTCATAAACTTCTAAAGCTGGCTTCTGGGCTCTCAATTTTCTGAGCCCCCTGGGCTGTCACAGCTGAGGCTCCTCTGTGTCGGGCTCACCAGGGGTCCCCTCTGGCTTTGAGTCGGGATCAGACGCTAGCTTAGCCCAGGGCCCTTTGAATTTGGAAATGAAAACAAAGGATCCTCAGCTTCGTGGCTTACTGGGACAGTTTTGGGAGGCTGGGTCTTTTCTCTCCTCTGCCTGGAAGTGTGGATGGACAAGCCAGCTGTCACCTCAGCTGCCCGCGCTTGGCTGCCCCAAGTGCAAGGCGCCTGTCCCTCCTGGCGCAGTAGGCCTGTGCCCTGGGGCTCCTGCCCTGTGGGACGTGGTGTCTGTCTTGGCCCCTTCTCTCTGCTGTCCTCAGATGTTTGTAACCCCCCACCCCGGCCCCTTCTCAGGCCTTCACTGGAAGCAGGGAGGGCAGGCCTGAGGGTGCCTGGGCCTCACTTGTCACTGGCTGGGCTTCATCCTGCCCTTCCTGGTTCCTTCCTGACCTTGTTCCCGAGGCCCAGCTCTGGCAGGACCTTTTCCGGCCACTTCCAGGTGCCCCCCGCTGGCAGCCTTCTTCCCCAGTTGAGCCGCTTTCTCACTCCCTCTTCCTCATTCCTGACCAAGTTTTCATTTCTGCTGAGGTGTCTACTTTCAGAGAGATGGGTACCTCTGCGGGGACATCAGAAACTGTCTGCAGCTTTCTGTGTCCTCAAGGTGTGGGCCCAGGCAAGGCCACACGCCCTGTGATCCCACAGGGACTTGAGGAGAAGGCTGTTTCAGCTCCGGCAGCTCCTAGGCCTGGCCAGGCACTCCCATGCCTCACACTCAGTTCACGCCTCTGCTTCCTAAAGGCGTGGGCCTGAAACTATCTTCCCTGGTAGGCAAAAAATAGCAAACTTAAAAAACAGGAACGCTAGAACGATAACTGGAAGACAACTGCCCAAGAGCCCCATATCCAGCCACACAGCAGACACGGCAGAAGACCTGCATCAGAACGTTCCGTGTGTGGACCGGGAGTACTCTGAAACTGGGGGAACCCAAAGGCCACCGTAGAGACGGATGAACGGACAGGTACTGTCGAGGGGAAGGACAAATGGGCTGTTGCCGCACATGAGGACACAGGCAGACCACTACCAGGTGGGCAGTGTCGGGGGAAAGAAGCCAGACTCAGGGGCCTGTGCTATCTCATCCCACTTCTGTGAAGCTCTCCAGTGGGCGAAACCCTAGTGATGGGGGGAGCAGAGGGCGGGAGGAGAGACAGGCGTGGCATCTGTCGGACGGGAGACGTTCCAGATCTGGATCGCAGGGATCTGGTTGTGAAATTGTCATCAGTCAGGACACTGAAGATGTGTGTGCTCTACCATATGTGTTATAGCTCAATAAATGGGCTCACCCAAAAACTAAAAGGCAAAAAGCAAATGTGAGCTACTACAGTGTTAGTCTGGGTAGGAACGCTGTTCGTCTCTTACCGCAAGCGGTCCTCAGACTTTGCAAATGTATAGGCCTCTGGAGAGCGACAGGCTGACATGTCATATGACCACTTGTGTGCCTTCAGAATTCTTCTGTTGGCCAGCGACAGAAAGAAAATGAAAAGTTAAATGCAATTTAGGGACGCACCGCCTGGGCTGTCTGTTAAGGCCGGGACCTGAATATTGAGCTGATTAGAAGCAATTATAAAAGAGACCGCATTTCTTAATGTTTCTCATTTGACGGGAAGGTTTTTAAATATGGGGCATTAGTTAATAAAAGTCCCTAGAAGCCTACTGTCATATATTACCTAATTCCTAACAGTTCAGAGTCAGTGAAATAGGTAAAAAGGGAATGTAGAATTAATATATAGTTATTATTAAAATTGCCTTATAAATGAGTTAAGTGCCTCAGAGGCACAGAAGGGCATCGTTATTCTAAGGCTGTCTCTAGGGCCTTGGTGTGCCCGGTGTTCAGTGGGACTGCATCCTGAGTAGGGAGGGGAGAGCTCTGGCTCTATAGTTCAGGGATAAAACACCTGCTCACACTGAAAGAGGTGAGAACTAGCAGCCAGACTACAAAAATTTCATAAAGAACTCTCCTTCCCTAGTTATTGAAGTTTCTGGGCTGGCTGGCGCTTTGAGGCATCACTGAGATTGTTTCTGCCCGAGGCAAGGAAGCCCAGGAAAGGCAGCCAGTTCCCATGGGTTAGGCGTGTAGCTCCCGGGGACCTCCAGTAGTCCCACAACTAGGTGGGTAGGAACAGTTTCCTTAAAGTGTTGGCCCCCGGCACACTCTGCTGCAGCCCAGTACGGGGGCGGAGGAGGGAGGGTGAGGTGCCTCCGGAAGTTGTGTGCCCAGACCCCCGTCTCCAGGCAGCTAGTGCAGGGAGCCCTGGCTTTGCTTCGCTGCCATACAGCAGAGAGTTTCACTGGGGGATCAGGAAGCCGTGAATGGTAGCCCCTCCTATTGGAGCTATTCGCTGAATCCAGGTTCTTTCCGGGGCATTTGGCGAATGTCATGTCATATACATTCTAGGTGATTTGCCCTTTATAGCTTCACTGAATCTCTTTAGAGTGGCAGGCTTGCATCTGTGGAACAGCATGGTCCCCCTGGGCAGAGACGCTTCCTTCTGTTCCCAGAGGAGACAGCCCCACAGGCAAATCTGCTCCTTAATTCTGTTTGGCCCCATCCTGTCTCTTGCTCCCTCCGCTCCAGTGGGAGCCCAAGCCATCCGTGGTTCCCTCGAGGGGTGGGCGGCCTGCTGAGGGCAGTGGTGGCCTTGGTGTGGGCAGCCAGAGGAAGCAGGCAGGGCTGTTCTCCAACAGGCTGTTCTGACACCCCCCCCACTCCCACTGCAGGGGGACAGGGGTTTCACCACAGAATCTGAGTCCAGAGAAGGAAGTTAAGCCCTTTTGAAACAGGGCTGAGCAGACATTCTGGTGGCTTGGATTCTCCACGCCCCATACCGGAGAGCCTTGCCTACTGAGTTCTGAATTACAGTCCAGAAAGCCAGGCTAAAGCTTCCTCAAGTTGTTGTGTGCGGCTAGTAGGCGTGTGCACTTGCGACCCCTTGTGGCAACTTCGAAGAGTCGTCCTGGGTCTTGGCTGTGTGGGTTGTGTCCACTGGGCCCAGCACATCCTAAGAGGCCTGGGGCGGCCGAGGGTCAGTGGGGCAAGACTGGTACAGGGCAGCTGGTCTTCAACAAGGAGATTTCATTTTTCCCAAAAAATATTTTCAAAATTAAATGGCTTTTTTTTCTGATAAAAAGATATTATCTGTCCCAAAAAGAAATTTAGGCAAATACAGAACATTATAAACAAGGCACAAAAAAACTCCCGTGATACAGAGGTTCCAGGTCTGTCCAGGGGCACAGACAGACAGACTCTGATCTGCTGGGTTCACACTGTTCCTCCCCCAGGTCAGGTGGATGTCTCTTCCGTCTCTGAGCTCGGGCACACTGCACGTGTGGGTCCCGCCGTAATCCGCTCACACCAGTCCTCTACCAGGAATGGCCTAGTGGCTTTGGGCTTCCCAGTGTGAACAGCGTTGCAGCAACCAACCTCAACTCTCTCTCCCTCTCTCTCTGTCTCTCTCAGGTGTTTCACTGGTCCATCTCTTTGGGGTAAATTCCTGTAAATGGAATTGCATGGGGAAATTTTGATGCACAAAGCCAGTCTGACCCCCCAGAACTTACTCTCCCTCATATCTGCCTATGGTGTTAATGTCTGATGAGCACAAACTGTGTGCTTCCTAGAAATTTTCTCATTTAATACCATGAAGTGTGATGAATGGCATCATCTACACTTTATAGGGCACATAGAGGCTTTAAGACACTGGCCCACAATCCCACAGCAGACAGGTGAGTCTTGGAGGAGCTGGGCAGCCTCTAGAACCCATAGTCTCTACCACTGAGCTGGGCACACACACACGCACCCGTGAATGCCTGTACTCACTCCACCCCAGAGTTAACAATTATTTTTATTATTTTTCATCTCTACCAACTAATAAGGGAAAAGGAACACTCACCTTTGCTTGCGCTTCTTTGCTTCCTGGGTGGTCACTCTTCTCTTGCAGGTGCTTCTCCGCCATTTGTCTTTGTGGCTTGTCTGTCCTTGGCACAAGGGGCAGTTGGGACCTTCGGGCTCTACACACTGACCTGTGAGAGCACCTCACACGAGGGCCTTTCTTGTTACTGTTGTACTTGTCAAAATACTTTTTCCCAGTTCGATGCACCGTTTAAATATAAATTGTCAAATTCCTCCTTCCTGTGTTGTTGACGCCGTCTCCATCCTCCCATCAGCCTCTTCTGCCTCAATACAATTCAGCTGCTTGCATTTGTCTTGGGATTTTCTTCAAAAACTTTTCTGTGCAGTTATGAAATATTTCCACACCAGTGTGTATGCTGTGACAAATCCATGTATCCAGGTCGTTTTGACTTTTACGTGTAACTCTTTGGTCTACCTAAAATGCATTTAAGAGTGACAAGTAAGCAAGGATGCTGGCATTTTTGCCCCCCATGAAATGACCCATCAGCCCACTGTCTTTGGAGTAATGACTTTACCTCCCTGACCTAAAATTCCACTTTTACCGTATTCTAGATTCCTGCGTGTCTTAGTCAGCATAAGGTAGCCTTTGCTGCCCTCAAAACAGAAACACAAACTCGGATCTCAGTGGCTGGGCACAGGGGATGTTTATTTCCGGCTCAGGTGCAAGTGGAGGCAGACCCCGTGCCTGTCCTGCCCCAGTGTCAAAGCGGCTCTGTCGCCCGACTCCTCTGCCCCCGTTGAGAAAGGGGAGAGGAAGCACGGCAAGCTTATATCCACTTTTAAAAGCCTTGCCTGGAAGCGGCCCATGTCACTTCTGCTCATGCTCCCTTTGGCAAGAACAAGTCCCACGGTCCCACCGACTACAGGGAGATAGATAGGTGAGCACATGGCCAGGTCTCAGCCCAGGCATCTCGGAGCAGCTTTTAAGGCCCCGTGTTTTCATGTGTGCACGTGTGTGCGTGTTCTCTTTGGACCATCGGGCATGTTCCAGCCTTGGGTGTAGGCTGCCTTGGGCCTGTATCTATGGCTTCCCTTCAAGGCCAGTAGGGAAAAAGGGGCACAGCCATATGCAAGCCATGAAGGGCGTGTGTGTATATGTGTGTGTATCTGCGGTAGAGGGGAGGAGAGAGGAGAGGGCTCAGCTAGGAAGGGCTTCCGATGGTGAGAGGGAAGAGGCCACTGACAGCCTCCTTCAGCTACCACCTCTGGGGCGGGTAGGTGGCCGTGGGTGGTCCTGGTTAAAGGCTAGCAGGGCAGCGAAGTGCACTCTACACTCGAGGGAGCAGGGCGGAGGGGCTGCCGCAATCCTGGTGCAAGGGGAGCCCACCAGTGCTGGCGGCGGGGCCAGGCCAGGTCTGGGGTTGGAGACAGAGGCTGAAACCAAGTTCTCCGGGCATGCTGGGCAGTACAGATGTTCCCTGGAGAGAAGATGGGGAAGCTTCACAGCCTGACTCCCTCTGTGCCCCTCCTCCAAGTTCTCATAGCGTCCCATAAGCTTGCTGAAGTTGGGTGGGCAATTTGGTTGCTTGTGTGGGTCATGCTGATGAGACACTTGGCAGTGTGTGCAGGGAGGGGATGGAGAAGCCACGGGACCTCTCTGGCCATGTGGCTGGGCGGGAAGAGGGGACACGCAGACCCTCATCATGTAGCCACTGTTTTGGCCTTGGATCATGACATTTCTAGGCTGGGAGCCCGGAGGAGCGCAAAGAGTTCCACAATACCTTCCCTATATAGCTCTCTGCAACTGCACTTCACGCACAGAACAGTTCCTGCTGCTGTCGGCTGGCTTCCGTTAGCAGTCTTAGTTCCAGAAAGAAAGAATATTTAACTTTGCATCAATAGGCAAAGAATAATTAAAATATAATTAAAAGCATGAATTCTTCTAATGATTGGCTTTGTATAATGTGTATTTAAAAACAAGACATCTGTTAAGGCTTTCTTTTGAATCTATCCAGAAACCAAGAGAGGGTAGCATTTTAATTAAAAATGGATTATTTCAAAAACCGTTTAATCACCCTGTCATCATAAGATTTAGACCTTATTAATTAGCTATTGATAAATAGGTTTAAGTTACCAAAAGTTTTTGATTCACGGCAGTTGGAGGAGTACTTTTAGGGACCTGCCCTCTGTCTGCAGGAAGTCACCGGGGGAAGGGCTCAGAGCACGAGAGCAAGTTCTTACATCGCCTCACCTGTTCCCTGTGGACCCAGAGTGGACATCCTGCAGCATGCTGGGGACAGGTGGGGAGCTACCCGTGTGGTGTGAGCCAGTGCTGAGGCCCTGGGGCCCTGGAGTGGGGAGCCCACGACCCGATTGTCGCCCTACCCCGCCCCATGCTTGGAGAGCGCCCCCCACTGGGCAGTGCCTCCTCTTTTCAGGGCTGATCTTTCTACAGGGCAGCGTGGGTGCTCTCCCCATTCATCATCTTAAGTGGGTAAAGACTTTCAGAGTGATAAATAGCATTGCCGTTGCTCCTTCAGCCAAGTGTGTCTGAAATAATGTTTGGAGTTGTGAGCGGGACGCAAAGGCTCGTTAGGAGAGGGTCTCGGGCAGCCTGCGCTAAGTAGCTGGGATGCTGCCGGGGAAATGCAAACACAGGAGCGAACGGGGGAGAGGGCTTTTGCCTCCAAGGCCCCCCCAGGCTGGATGGTGTCTGGGCCTCCTTCCATTGACAGTTGGCCTTCGACCTGGGCTTTGTGGCTCCCTGGAGCTTGGGAGAATGTTCTCAAAGAGGACACATTGGGCCTTAGGTACCTGGGTAGCACTCACCTAGGAAGGTGGCCCTGGTTCCCCCTTCTTCAGGTGGCTGGGGTCCCGGGCTGCAGCGACACAGCTCTCCTGGGTCCTCCAGCCTAGGGGTGGCCCCAAGCACACTGATCCCTCAGGGGACCGGTTCCCTGAATTTCGTGTCCTGTGCCTAGAATACATAGAATGGTTTGCCTGTGCGCTTCTGGGCCTGGCTGGTGTCAGGAGCCGTGAGTGGAGGGCTGTTGGGAGGGAAAATGTGGACACGGGACCCAGGAGGTGACTCAGAAGAGGAGAGCCCCAGAGGGCTGGCCAGAGCTGGAGCTAGGATGCAGCGAGCCAGCTGACACCTTGGACTGCCGCTTTAGAGAGGCATTGACATAAAACGGTGCTTTCCAGAGAAAGTTCTATCTGAAAGGGCAGATTTATGAAATACCTTAAGATTACAAGGCTGACAAAGAAACTTGATGTTTGGAAATAACGTAGTAGTGGGCTCTGTAGAAATAAGACACGCTGGAGAGATTCAGAAAGCACAGCCCTGTCTTCCTGTAGAGGGATGACGAAGGGATTCTGTCCTGGCCGCACCGCGTCGAAGCCAGGACTCTCAGGCTCTGTGGGATTGGTATTTAGGAAGCACCTTTGCGGAGAAGGATTCCAAGTGTTGCTTCTTCCATGGGTGGTGGCAGGACTTGTGGAGTGGGGCTTCATGGCCAGTGGTGCCTCCAAGGACACTGTACGTGGGGTGAGGTGGCCACTGGGCCCCCGAGGTGCTGTCCACCCATAGACCCACGTCGGCATTTGGGAGAGTCCTTGCCCTGAACAGGCCTTGTCTCATGGCCTGGCTTTATGACGAGCTATTAAATAAAGGATGATGGAAGCATTGCCAAGTAAGGCTGCCGTCAGGATTCAGGCCAAAGGGCCGCTTCCGAATCTGTACTTGGTGGCAGAGCCTAGTGGCGTGGTAAGAACTTGGCATCTGCTTGTCTGAGGCCCTTAGCAGCCAGATTTGCTGGAAGTGGCATCGTCCCCCGAGACCCCTCAGCATTCTGGGTGCTAAGGACAGAGGGGCCCGTTTAGTTTAGCATTTGCCCGGAGGGTCCGTACTGGTCAGGCATCTGAGCCTGCTGAGCCAGAGAAGGGGGCGGTACAGGAGAGAATCTGGGTTCTGTTAGAGTCCCTCCCAGCAGCTGTTTTCCAAAGACAGGCAGGTGCTGTCTGGAGGCAGGGAGCTTCTGGACCAAGATGCTGTCACCCAGAGCTGAAAACAGGTGTTTCTTCAGAAAAGCCTTACTAGAGCAGGATCACCTAGCATCAGTCACGTGATACCCTCGCACTGTCTGCCAAAACCTTGTCCCACTTGTATTGTTTGCTTAATAGTTTCTTTACTTTTTTTTTCTTTAAATGTCCTTTAAAAGAAAGCTTTATATCCCTGTTATGAATGAAACTCAGTATAATCTGCCATAAATGGAAAGAAACACTTTAAAATAAATACCTAATGCATAGAACATGGGTGTCGGCATACCCCGTAATGCCATCACCTGGACTTCTGTCATGCTTTGAGAAATACTAGCTACTGCTCTTCTAGAATGCACCCCGTGTACCGGCTTCCTTCCCCTGCACCTTTCTGGGGAGGGGAGGTAGGGGTGCAGGTATCCTTGGGAGGGAAAATAGCCTCTGGATTGTGTCAAACAAGAATTATTTCCCTCTACCGCTTCCTGGTTATGCATTGATCCTTCATGGATGATTCTTAATGTGGTCCGGTGCACTTTTTATTTAAAGTGTGCGTGGCGAGGGGAGGTGGTTTTGGTCTGGGGCCAAGAAGGCTGTGACTGCCAGTGTCAGCCAGGGTTGGTGAAATTGGGTCAGATGTGAGCAGGTGTTGATCCAAGATGAAGGCACACTGGGCACAGCTCTCCCTGGGCCTCCCAAAGTTGGGGCCCTCTCACTCGTTCAAGAGCATCAGCCCCAAAGGGGTCTGGATTCACAAATCTAGAATTTTTCATCTGAGCCGCGTGCTGCAGGCTCCAGGTTTTGCCTTCCTGTACATCATCACCATTCTGTGCACTGGTCAGTCCTGCCCTTTTTGTCTGCAGCTCCCCCTTACTGCCGTGCCCTTCTTTCAGGGAATTGGCAAAGATGGTCCTGCAGAAGGTCATAATGGGCCAGCTTCTTGCTACCTAGATAATAGTCAAAACCTCTAGCTAGTGTTCTTCATGTATAAATCCCTTAAGGATCAGTAAGAGAAAGATGAACATCCATTTTTCTGGGAAAAAAAAAAAAAAGCCGGCCACTCAGAAAGGAGGAAATATGAGGACATAAACATATAAACCTGCCAGTTAATCAATGAAACAACAAAACACTTTTCTGTTTTGCCTGCCAGTTTTGCAGTTCAGGGGGCAGGTAGTCCCCATGGTACACTGCCCAGGACCTTGAAAATCCTTGTGAGTTTTTTTGGCGTCTGTTGAGCAGAGCGGGCCCTGAGACTCAAAATGCGCCCATGTAATTCTCCTTCTAGGAATTTAGTCCAGTGAAGAGAAAGGCATATGGCCACGGGTGTCCATCGTAACACGGAGGTGGAAGCAACCTAGATACCCAGTAGTGTGAAATTGGGGAAGTAAATTATAGTCTGTGGTACTGCCCAAGCAACCACGTACGATTCAGTCACTCAAGAGAAATGTACAGAGAGGCATTGGTGAGCCAGGCACCATTCTGGGCTCTGGGGACACACGCATGAGCCAAAGAGACAAAACTCCAGCCTAATGGAAGTGAGAAAGAATGGGTGGATGGATGGATGAATGGATGAATGAATGGATGGATGGATGAAAATCATACAGTGAGGGCTAAAGGAGGAGGGGGTACTTGATCCAGGGAGCTGGGGACAGGCGTTCCTGAGAAGGGGACACTGGAGGAGAGTCCTGAAGAAGAGAGCAAGCCATGGATCTCTGGGACATTCCAGGCAGAGAGAATGGGGCTCGTCTGGGGGAGCCTGCAGTGGGAGCTTGCCAGCAGGTCCCAGGAACAGCAGGGGGAGGCAGATGGAGAAGATGAGAGTAGATGGGGAAGTAAAGGGGAGCAGGCTGTTCCCAGGAAGTCAGAACGCTGTGGTCTTACTTAGATCATCAAAGGAGCCCCCTGTAAGGGACGAGGGAGGAAGCAGGGAGACCAGCTATACCACTGTCACCATCGACCTGCAAGAGAGGAAGGTGACCTGCACCAGCGTTAGGGGAGAGAAGTAGTCAGATTCTGGACAGAGTGACCCCCAAAAATAAATATAGTATGGATATGTATCTATGGGCAAGGGAACATGGTATTGCTTTAGCAAGAACCTTCCCTTGACATGTCCCAGGACTGGCAGTGGGGCACCTTTTGAGCTCATTGGGTCCCACACAGAGGTATGAGGGAGGAGTTCCAAGCTGATGGGTATGTTGACACCTGCAAAGCCCAGCGTGACCTGCTAAAGGCTGAGCAGACACACAGTCCAGTGACAGAGTGTGTCCAGCCCGTGTTCACTGGAGGTGTGTGCACATGGCCCCGGGAGACTGGATGAGAGTATCCACGGCAACCCCTTTCAGGAGAGCCGCCGTCTGGAAATGTTCAGCAGCAGCATGAGCAGAGCAGGTGGAACGCTACCAACAAAGAGAAGGAGCAGCGACAGCCACCTGGCACCTGGGCGGGTCTCGCGGGCATCCATGGGCGCCATGGGAGAAGCCCCACAGAGAGATCGTCGAGGTCCCCAGGGACCCAGAAGTCACAAGCAGTGTTGGAAGTCAGGCCCCCACGGGAGGGAGGACCGGCGCTCGGGCATGCTCACTCTGTGGTAGGTCACTGTGCCGGGTCCCTGTAATCGCAGCCCTCCTCTGTGTGTACGGCAGACTTCAGTCAAAAAGTGGCTTTAAGAAAGCTTTTATTATTTTAATATACGGCTCAGTATTATTTTTAAAAATCTGCGTTTATGCATTTTTTTAAAAAAAAAATGTCTGGAAGGATGTTCAACAACATATTTGACAGGTTATCTCGGGGGGATAAGATTATGGGTGAGGTTTTTTCTTTTTCCTTTGTGTAGGAATTCCTTTGTAATTTCTAAAATCATATCTCTCTCTCTCTATGTATATATATATGTGTATATATATATATATGATTTGCGTTTATTAGTCTGACGCGTCCAGGGCTTTATCCTGTCATTAATACCAAAGAACTCGGAAATTCAACCTAATCGAGCATGTCAAGAATAAAGAGGAGTATTTGTTAATTGAATGTCAGGTTATGTCCTCAGTTATGCTTAATACAAGATAGGCAATTTAGAATTCCCAATTATCCAATTAAAATGCTAATTATCTTGTACCTTGATAACTCTGCTCTTGAGGAGAGAGGGAGTGGCTTCTCTCTGGTGCTTCTCGCCTTCCTGCCACAACCCTATCTTTGCTGCCGCCTTTTGCCTCTGGTTGGTGGGGTCTTCCGTTGTGGGGCTTTTCCCCACAAAGTAGGAAAACTGCTCCTTCCCCCGGATGGTTGACAACACTGGAGGCTGCCGGGGGCTGTTTGGTTTCTCTTAATGGCGGGGTCTCCTGGGAGGTCCTGGATGGGAAGGTGTGGTTGTCTCCAGTCGGGGGGGACTCAGGTGGGGCATGGGAGGGGACTCGAGGGGCCTCAGGCAGAAGGAGCTGCTGATGGTGGAGACGACCACTGAGCCACTACATAGGGTCTGTGTCCCTGGAGATGCCAATCCCTACA
>PITA01005920.1:15835-105391 GCA_004023965.1 Spilogale gracilis
GGTCTGGAACCCCCTGTTCAAAAGGCCCAAGGAGAACTCTGTTACTGGGGCTGCAGCTCTCCTGGGAATTTGGGCAGAGCCTAGCCAGGTCGGGTGGCCAGTGATGACCAGAGCGGGCGGGATGGGGGCTCTCCTGCCCCATAGGTGCTTTCTGACGACATCTGATCACCCCAAAAGAAATGCATCCACACCTTCCCTGGAAATTCAAAAATACTGTGGTATGTATACAAAATACTGGTTCCCTGGGAAAGCTTGTTCTCCTGCTGCTGACCCCTAGCAGAGACCCCCTCCTTGGGGTCTGCATCCGAGTCCTCTCTGGCTGCTGCCTCCATGTCGGGGAAAGCAGGAAAGCAGGGAAACACTCCACTCACCTTGAGGTGAATTTCAGGGCTCCTCTCTGTGGGACTGTGGTTTTCTTACTATCAAGAATTTTCTTCTAGTAAGTGCTCAGGTCTCCAACAGGCCTATCACATTTATTACATAGTTGTCATTTATACCCCCAAAATAAGTGTAGGTAATTAAAGGGAGTGAATGTGAATCCACAGTAGCTCAGTGCTGCTGATAATGGCACAGAACATCACGAGATACCTGACTCCCTCTTTTCTCACCCCTTGAGGCCCTGGCACTTCCCTAAGGAGGCGAGACTCCCAGACGTGTGAGCAGGACAGAGGCAGCTGGACGCCCTGAGTCAGGTGACACCCATGTGCGCATCTGTCCTGGGGAGGCCGTGCTGCACCCTGTGGGTGCCAGGGTCCGGGCCACGGGGATTCCGTTTGGCTTTAAAGGACAAGGGACTCTGTGTGTAAGCCTGGCCTCCATCGAGGGGTCCTTGCTGTGTGCAGTCCCTTTGAGGCCCCTGAACACGGTGACAGCCAGTGTGTCCTGCACATAGTGTTCAGCGTTGGCAGACACCGTTATACGCGCTGTGTGTCCTATCACGTAAGTGATGCAGCAGCTCCATGGGAGGTGCTGTTATCCCCTCTTACAGACGAGGACACTGAGGCACAGATGGGCCAGGCCATGCAGCCAGTACGTGGCAGAGCTAGGATTTGGCTTCAGCGTCAGTACTGAGCTATGCCCCAGGAGGCTCGGCATGTGGCCCAGAGCAAGGACAATGGGACATGCACAGGGTGGAGAAGCCACAGGCCTGAGCACGTGGGGCAGCCATGAGGAGTCTGTCTCTGCCAGCAGAGAACATGGGGCACCTGCCGGGGACCATAGTCACAGTGGGTGTGGGCCACACCCAGCCTGGGAGGACCCCGCATGTAGCTTGGAGTGCCTCGGTCGCACATGAGAACCCCGTGTCCTGACCGCTCACTCTCCTAGACCCACAACTCAGCTGAGTGGCCTGCCCATCTGCCCTTCCACGCTCTTGCTCCCAGCTCACCTCCCCAGCTGGCCTGGCTGCCGGCGCTCACACTTGTGCTAATAGCTCACTGACTCTGGCTGCCCCGGGCAGCCCTTCTGCCATCATCGTGGGCAGCTAATGCGTTTTTATAGCACCATGGCTATCTGCTCATCAGGTGATGAACCTTGGAGGGCAGGAGGTGGGCCGTGAGCCCAGGAAGGCTCCATGGACTGGTTGTGCAGGTGCTGAGGGTGGGGAGAGGCTTGCAGCACTGTCCCGGGAGACACCGCTCCTGCAGATCGGAGCAGCAGCATCTGCTCTCCCTGTCCCATTCGTCATCTCCAGGCACTGACAAATAGGCCCGCCCCTCTGTCACTGGGGTCCCTCCATCCACCTCATTATTCCCAGCACAGATTCACCCAGATTACTGAAAGGTTCTCACTGATACCTGGAGACAAAGCATTTTCCACTCTTGTCTTGCTTGGGAGAAATTCATGGGCAAGAAGGGTAAACTGATAGAGGCGCGGCCCTGCCCAGGGGGAGCCTCAGGGACCACACTGTGGCAGGTGTGTGTCGGACCCTGCTGGTCTCTCTGCATGTTGGGAAGCCCCCCTCCGGTGCCTGGTGCCTGGTCAGGTGTTCCCCACCCTACTCCCCAGGCAAGCAGGAGGGAGCAGGCAAGCAGGAGGGAGCGGGGTGGGTGGGCCCCATAGGACACAGGCACACGGGCGGGAGTCACAGATCGAAAGAGCAGGTGGAGGTGATCCCTGGGCTCTGGGTCTGCTGCCCCCATCTGCTGGTAGATAGACTGCTCACCTGCACTGGCTTCTGCCCCCAGCTGCTGGTGGATAGACTGCTCACCTGCACTGGCTTCCTGCCCCCAGCTGCTGGTGGATAGACTGCTCACCTGCACTGGCTTCTGCCCCCAGCTGCTGGTGGATAGACTGCTCACCTGCACTGGCTTCTGCCCCCAGCTGCTGGTGGATAGACTGCTCACCTGCACTGGCTTCCTGCCCCCAGCTGCTGGTGGATAGACTGCTCACCTGCACTGGCTTCCTGCCCCCAGCTGCTGGTGGATAGACTGCTCACCTGCAGAAGTTTTGCTCTGTTGTATTTTCATGCTCTGTGGTTAGATGTCAATCAGTTTGTAGGCGCATATAGTGCTCGACAATTCTGTTATCAAAAGTCCTTGGGGGTCTCAGCCTGCTGCTGGCTGTGTCTGCTCTTGTGAGCTAATTTTCATCTTCCGTGTGTGGCGATGTATATATGCACAGGTGTGTGTGTGTGTGTGTGTGTGTGTGTGTACATAAGCGTGCACACAGACCCTGGCTGGCATGGGCTGAGGTTGTGGCCGCCTGGTTGGCTTTGTGTCGCTCCTGCTGGTTGGCTCCAGGATCACCATTCAGCAGCATAGCTTCTGATTTCTTGGTGTACGAGTTTCTAAACCATGCAGGGGGTTCCCGCTGGACCCATGGAGGCAGGCCCACACTACGAGCTCTGAGAGAGGACCAATATTTTATTTTTTCCCCAGAAACCAATATTTTATTTTTTCCCCTGCCTGCAGGCTTCCTGATGGCCTGTTTTGTCCCTGACAAATTTTCTCCACGTCTTGTCCTCTGAGGGTGCATCCTGGTCTAGGCCGCAGCTGTACGTGGGGGTGGGGTCTCTGTTCTCTTGTGCTGCTTCTCATGTCCCCGAGGCCTTGTCCCTGTCCCCACATGGCAGTGAAAGCCAAGGCCTCCAGTTGCCCAAGCCTGGCAGCTCCCTCTTCCTTCCTGTCCCAGGAATGTTGTTCTGTGCACCGTCTCTCATGTGACCCCTCTGAGTGTGGGAGTGGGTTGGTTCCAGTTCCGGTTTTCAGCTGACTCTGCCATCATCTCCCGGTGTCTCCCCAGAGACCGATGAGTAGCTTCCAGTTGAATTTAGCTGTAGACTTGTGTCTATCAGGAGTTAGTCCCCTCTGGTCACGGGCCACCTGATCCTCATCTGGTTCCCATTTTCCATAAAGTTCCAGAAGGGTCTTTGTGAACTCCCCTTCTATTGCCGCCTCAGTCTGTGAGCTGTGTAGTGGGAACAGGTGCAGCTCTGACCAAGCTCCAGCCGGGCTCCACGGGAGTTCTATGTCACCCCCGTGGCCCCGGTTTGCAGGAAGCACCCTTGTCCCTTGAAAATCAGAAATGCGTGGGACACATCTTTCCACAGGCCCCCTGACCATTGCCTGTGTCCACAGCCCAGGCCTGAGAGCTCAGAGAGAGGGCCCTCCGGGGCGTGTAAGCAGAAAACATGGGCCTCTTGGGTTCACCTGTTATTGCCCCCAAAGCCCAGTTGGTCCTCATTCCTTGTCAGAAAAGTTTATTTAAACGAAAATTAGATGCCAAAGTCCCATTTGAAGAACCTCCCAGTCATTTCTAGCTCGAGTGACTTTTTGGCTTTTGGCATTTCTCCTCTTCCTGTGGCTAGAAACTGCCCTGGTGCTGGGCTGCAATCCGCAGATGAAAACTGGGTCAGCCCTCACTCAGCCTAGCACTTCTGTAAGTTGTGCCTTTTACCCTACAGTGCCTTCTGGAAGCTAGAGCATGTGGTGAAGGCCATTTCTCCTGAGCAAAGGACACAGCAGGGAAACGCAGGCCGCTGAGACTGGCTGCGAAGGAGGGAAGCCGCCTACCCTCCCTGCGTCCCTAGGCCACTGCCAAATGTTCCCGGCTGTTCTTCTGCACACGCAGGCAGCCCCGCTGTCCCTCAGCCTGGCCTTCCTGGCAGCTCCCACAGCCGGAAGTTGTCTGCCTGTCCCTGCCCCAAGAAAGGCCCACTGTCCCCAGCCCTGGGAGAACCGTGCAGCCCCAAGATCTGCTTCTGTCCAGACAGGGTTGGGTCTTCCTCATAAATGGGAGCATCACAGCTCCAAATGTGCGTCAGATGTCCTCTCTTCCCTGTGGGCTTGCTGTGCAGGGTCCCCATGTCCTAGGCCCTGGTGTCTAGCCTGGGAGCAGGGGCTGCCTACGGGGGCTTGGCGCTGGAAGGCTGGCCCCAGGAAGGAACGGGCTGGGCTGTAGCTGCACACGGGGCTGTCACTTGGGCCTCGGTGTCCGGAACAGAGGTAGAAGCTGGTGGCAGTGCCTAGAGTGCCCCTGCTGTGAATACAAGGCACTGATAAGGAGGGAGTGGGTGCCCTTCCTTGCCTCCCTGGCAGTTCCTGAAGTCCTTTCTGTTGAGGAAATCATTCACTCACAGATACCTGATTAAATCTGGGAGGCTTGGGAAGCAAGTCTGGAAGCCGACCGAACCATAGCAGAACTGTTCCTGCATGACAGCGACTTAATACCCAATCATAACAATTACACGTAATTGGTGTTTACAGTGCCTGGAAGATTAGACTCCTCCATACAGATGTCCCCTGAAACAGGCCTGGGGCGTGCAGGGGAGGACGGCCACTCAGCATACCCACGGGCGGCCTTGGTGTTCCAAGGCCCAGGGACAGTGGCATAGCCCTGGCTGGGGTCCTCTAGCTCTGCTTCTCAGCCAGGGCTCCCCAGGGGCTGGGCCTGAGCTGTTGCCCAGGCATCGGGGAGGGGGGGGGGGGGCCTGGAGAGGCTGAGCTCTTTGAGTACAGAACCCCCGGGTCCTAGGGCTTATGAGGGATGAGCAGGGTCACAGCCTCCCCAGAGTTCTTGGTAGCATGGCCCCCCAAAGGTTCAGCACTGCTGATGTGTTCACTTGGCTGGACTGGTCTGTCAGCCCCTGCAGTCGGCAGGATCTGTCCCGGGAGGACAGGGGGCAGGACCCAGGCCTTTGCCAAGGTCAGCTTACCTTCTGACCTCGGTTACACTCCTGGGTCTGCTGACACCCCATGCACCTAGAGGCCTCCCCAGGCTCTGGTTCTGGGCTCAGCCTGGGGGCTGGTGACTCCCTCTAGGATCTCATCTTTGCCTCCCCTGGCCAGAGTGGGAGCTTGTCCAGGGAGCCATTTGCTGCTTGGCCCAAGGAAGGAGAAGCAGGGCCTGTCCTCAGTCCCTGCCTCTCTCCACCCCCTCTACCCGCAACCAGAGACCACTCATGCCCTTTGTCTCCATGAGGGCCTGCACCTCGACCCTGTCCTCCAGGCCAGTGCCCAGCGGCTCTGCTGTCCTTTCCCCGTGCCCCTCCCGAGGGTCAGGCCAAGGGCCATCTGAGGCTAGCTCAGGGCTGGGAGAACTCGTGCCCAGCCCCTCGCGGTGGGGTGGGCTGTGGCAGTGAACTTGGGAGTCCCAGGGACTCCCGGTGGCCCCTGCCCCCGCCCATCTTCCCGCAGGACCAGGGCCGACTTCCTGCTGGGCCCAGGGTGCTGGGTGGCCCCATGCCATGGGGGGTGGTGCGCTTCTTCTTTTGCGTTTCCTCTCCTCACTGGCCTCTGCTTCCACGGCCTGTGGCCGATCCTGGGCTCCGGGCCTTACAGAGCTGTGTTGGGGAGCCTGGGTCTTGCTGCGGGCACAGCCAAGCGAGGCCTGGGCTGAGGATTTGCAGCGGGCGGGACGCGCGTGCTTTGGCAACTCCATCCTGATGTCCCTTCTTCTCCTGCAGCCTCTTTGAGCACTACTGCTACTCCCGAGGAGGTATGCGCCACAGCTCCTACACCTGCATCTGTGGGAGGTAAGCGGGGGGCGGGGGGTGACGGGGGGAGGAGCTTGTGGGAGGGTGAGCCCCCCCGCCCGACCCCCGGAGCTTAGACACACCTGCTCGCAACCATGCCCACAGCAGCGCCCACCAAAGCTAAGTCCTTCTCCACTTCTGAGGCTCCCGGCCCATGCGGGCACTCGCTGCCGTGCCCTCCCTCGCCTTCTCTAGGGTGGCCATCCCGCTGGGGCACAGAGGTAGCATGTGGGGACCAGGATGTGACTTAGGGCCGTGATGGCCTTTGTGTGCAGCAGAGAGGGAAGGAGCAATTTCGGTGCAGGAGGCCATGGTTTTGTGTGTGTGTGTGTGTGTGTGTGTGTGTGTGTAGCCATCAGTGCAGCTGTGTAGGGAACAACATCCTGATGGTGGGTGGGTCCGGGTCTCTGTTTTGGGGGTGTCTCCCCACATGTGGCCCATTGTGGCTGGGGCAGGGGGCTCTGCGTGTGTCTGTGTATGTCAGCTGCACGTGGCTGAGTGTGCTTGGAGGCCACGGGGTTCAAACGACCCAGAGAACAGGCAGCCTGTGGCCATGGGTGTGCACGGCAGTGTGTGTCCGCACGCATGTCACTGTGGGTGTGTCTTTGAGGGGCACATCCTGGCTGGTGGTGGCCCCCTCCGCTTCCGGGCACACCCTGGCTCATCTGCCCTCTGGGTCAGAGGCTCTGGCCTCTGCCCAGCCAGGATGGAACCCGCAGCTCTGCCTATGCGCCCGTCCTCAGCACATGAATAATACATGCGAACGTCTCAGGCTTTGGAAATGTTCTTCTCTGGTGGATAGAGAGAAAAATCATTATTTCTACTTCTATGATTCCTGAGACTCCTGAACAGGCCCATAAATATTACACCCAGGTGGATTTTTTTTTTTTCTTTGTACAGACTTAAAAGTCCTTTTTTTCTTAAAGGCATCGCTCATTAGGGAAGGAAGCTCGAGTAGAGGAGTAGGGCTGGCAGCGTGGCAGCCCCTGACGGGATCCGGGCCCTTCCCCCTGGGCCTCCCCCCTCACTGGGAAAGGAAGGCTTCCTTGGGGTCCCTCCCCCAAGCCTCAGGCCCTTGTCCCCCCCCACCACCAGTTCCACATCCCCAGCCCGAAGGGCACCTGCCCGCACAGTGCTCATCTGGGGGAGCCCTGCACATGTCAGCACAGGAGCCGCAAGCCAGGAGGCTGGCTATAGGGCCTCACCCGGCCACCCCCGCCCCAGCCTCTGCTGTAGGGGGGGATGGGTGGTCCTGCCCTGGGCCAGGACCTGCTGGGTGAAAACAGGCTGTTGACCTTTCCCGGTGCTCTGCAGTGGCGAGAATTCAGCGGTGCTGCACTACGGACATGCCGGGGCCCCCAATGACCGGACCATCCAGGATGGAGACATGTGGTGAGTGAGCCAGCCCCGAGCCACCCAGGTCCTGGCTCTGTGTGTCACCTGCAGGGCCATGGGGGCCGCCTCTAGGGGGACTGACTCGGGGGCCTCTTGGCCCCACCCTGGGAGGACTGAGCATGGGGAGGCCCCCAGGTCTACTCTGGGCCCAGACTTCTTTGCCAGAGCTGCCCACCTGCATGGCGCCTTCTCTGCAAGGCCAGGGAAGCACCGAGAGAGGGTGCAGGGACCCTGTGCTGGGGCGGGGGGGAGTGGGAGGGCTGACGCACAGCCTGAGTGGGCCCCCAGCCCCTGCCCCACATTCACCACATCTCACATCTCTGTCTTGGTACCAAGAGGGCAGGCACCTAATCTGGAGCAGGGAGCCCCCCTGGGGAGCCTCACACAGGAGGCCCTGGTCCGCACCCACAGTCTCAGCCATCCATTAACAGCCATGAGTTCTTGAGGTCACAGGGGGTACTTGACCTTCAAGACTGTTTGTAGGGCTTTCCTGAGCACAACTTAAGGTGCTCCGAGCACCTCCTAGGGCAGGGCCCCGACCAAGCAGACATGGGCAGGATCTGTGGCTCCCAGCCTCCGGATGGACTGTCCCCTGTTGGCAGGATTGCAGTCCCGCTCATGCCCCACGCCTCTCTGGGCAGCTGCCCTGGGCCTTGGCAGGGGTCTGTAGGTGCCTCGCTGACTGGGACCAGCTGTCTCTTAGACTCACAGGCACTGGGCATTCCCCGCTTCCCCTTTCCACTGCCCAGACGTCAGGCAGGGCCAGCCTAGGTGGCCACAGGACCCCTAAGAGCCACCCAGAGGCCACCCTGTCTTGCCTTTAGACATCTTGCCGTGGTCATCAACACACGGGCGGAGTGGGAGGCATGCGCCGTCCCACCCCGTTCTCTGAGGCCTGCAGCTTCTGATTGCGGGGGCACCTGAGCAAGAATCCCACCAGCCTGCTTCCCAGGCAGCACTGTGCCTGGTGTCGCATTGTGGGTGTCGCCCTGCTAGGCTCCGTTCCCCAGCTGGAGTTCCCACTGTGCCTGCTCAGCCGGAACCTGGCCTCCTCCTGCACATGGAGCCCAGCCCTGCGGCAGGGAGGAGAGGAGCCTGCACACAGGAGGCCCTGGTCCGCACCCACTGTGGGGGCGTAAGCCATGTTCTGAGCTGTCCCTGCTAGGCGTTTTCAGACATCCACCCAATCCCAGGGGGCACAGCGTGACTGGTTGCGGGCTCTGCACTCCCCCGGGGTCAGTAGAGGGACGGGCTGTTCTGGCTGGAGCCGCCATTGGCCAGAGTTCAGCTCAACCTTCTGGGAGGAAAGAAGGCTCCTGAGCTCCCTCTCGGAGCCTCAGTTTACTTTTCTGTCAGTGGAGATGGCACATGGCTCTCAGAACAGCATGAAGTGGCAGAAGAAATGTGTCGGGAAGGCAGGGGCTGAGCTCACGTGCCCTTTCCCCGGGGGCCTGGCCCGGAAAGTGGGGATGGGAGCACACAGAGGTGGACACCCGAAGTGGCTGCGTCTCCTCCCAGAGTGGCTCATGTCCTTCTTGGCATAGAGCCCGAAGGTGTGCACAAACCCTGATGGGAAGACCTTCCCCGGGGGCCGGGCCCCAGGGTCTGCTCTTCAGGCAGATTTTCTCACCCTGTCCCCACCCCATGGTCTCCCCCCGCCCCCCGCCCCCGCAAGTGTAGGCGAGGTCACTGAGACTCAAGGAGTGTCCAGGTGCAGAGCCAGAGAGGTGTAGGGAGGGGGGTGACTGCCTCAGACTTGGCTCAGCTGGAGACCAAGGGCAGAGGAGAGGGCCGTGCCCTCTAGGCCATGGCTGAGCGACGGGTAGCCATGAAGAGACCACCTGGCGTCTCCACGGACTGTTGTGTCCTAGAACCTTTCCTAGTGCTCTTCGAGTGGCCCATTCTGGCTGGGGCAGGAGGCCCGAGTGTGGGAATCCAGTCCCCGGCCAGAGACCTAACCATACCAGCGGGTTTTAGCTGTTCCAGAGCCAGCTCTGGCCTCCCGCAAGGCCCTATGGCCATGCCATGTGGCCATGAGTTTTCTCCTCTGTGAACTTGGCGCACCCGAGAGGAAGTGGCTGCTCTCCACTCTCCTCTTTATCTGCCCCTCACCCGCTGAGAGGCGGGCCACAGCTGTGTCCCTGGGCTGCCCGCTGCTGGGCTGGGGCTGGGCTGGGGCTGGGCTGAGCAGGACGCTTTCCATGGGACCCAGATGTGGCCCCGGCCCTCCCAGGAGCATGTGGCACCTGTGCCTCCTGCTTGCAGACAGGAATGATCCAGGAATCACATGGATGTTAATGGCAAGTCCAAGTTGTGATTTTATTTTTCTAGCGCTAACTTTGAAATGTAGCCAGTAGAATAATTATGAGTTTATTATAGTCAATTTATTATGCAGCATTTAGAACATGTTTTGTTGATTACTGCTACTGCCAGATTGCTGGCGGCATTTGTAATCCATTGTTTTATTGAAATTGATCTGCCGCGCCTACTGTGTTCAGTAAATAATAAATCACTGTGTTATCCCAACATAAAAGCCATGATATTTCATCATAAGGTATGAAACCAAAACAGGAACGTAGCGCGGAGTTTTTCCTAAAGCTGAGTGTCTCCCAGAGCATGACTCGTCCAGGTACCCGCCTTCTGGTGGGCCCTGGGTCCCAGTCCCTTGAAGTTGGGTGAAAATGCCCCAGAGACATTTGAACACTGAGGCAGGGCCTGCTTGGGGCCAGAGCTGGTCCAGGGCAGTCAGGCGCTGCTGGAGAAAGTGGGGGAGGGGGTTGAGAGGCTGCCAGCCTTCCCATCCCTCTCCCTCCAGTCCCAGAGGTGCTCCCAGGCCCCCACAGGGAGCCTCAGAGAGCCCAGGCCACATGATGATGAGTGCAGAGGGTCCCTAGTTCCTGACTGCCCCCTGACTCCCTAGCTGAGTGGCTTCTCCATCCACACCCAGCTCTGGGAGGATTCAGAGAGGAGAAGCGGTGTTGAGTGGGGAGTGTGCCTCAGCGGGTGAGCGCGGCAGCGGTGGCTGGCCTCCTGCCTGTGCTCCAGGGCCCTGCAGCCCACCTTCCAGCAGTGGGTTTCATCACAGATTGGTCGGGGAGGCACCATAGAGCCCAAGGCAGATAGCTCTTGAGCCCTGAGCCTGTTCTGTGTTTTCAGCCCCGTGCCATCCTCCAGGTGAGTGCCCAGTGGGGCGTGAGGCTGGCCCACTGCCCATGCCTCTGTCCTTCTGGGACCAGCATCTCCCCAGGCTGAGGCCTGGGAACAGGGCTTGTGAAGTAGGCACGCTGGTTTGCCCTCCCTGTCCGCCTTGTCACCCACCCTGGGCTGGGCAGCGAGGGTCCCTTCACCCACAACGCCTGCTCTGCGGGCCCCTTCCCATGTCTCTCTACCGGATGCAGCCCCACTTGCTCCCCATTAACCACAGGTAGGGACCCAGATTTTGACGTGGCTTCAGATCCCTGGAGGTCTCGCACTCAGCTCCCTCAGAGCCACAAGCCCTCTTGGGGGGCTTCTTTGTCCTCTTCCCATGGCTCTCAGAGCCCTTTCATGGGTTCTTCAGGAACCCGTCTCCCAGGCACCCTCCTAGAGAAGCCACTAGTTGCTTTTTGTTCGGGTGTTTAAGGCAAGTGGCAGACCTCGTCAGACAGGGTGTCAGGAGTGTGGAGCACTTGCTGATGCGCGCTGCACATGTGCTCACCCGAAGGGTGGTGGCTACTGTCACTGCACACCCTTTCTGGGTGGGAGCCCCGGAACACCCTCCCCCCACCAAATCAGCCCCAGGCAGGTGGGTGTGAGCACGGATGTTGTGAAGACAGATATGGCCCCTGTGGGCTGCCCTGGCTTCCCAGAACCAGCCTGGCCTTTGGAAACAGAGTCCCCCAAGGTGGGTGGAGGTGCCAAGGGGCTGGTGTGCCACCTGTGGCCACCAGGGAGCGCCACTGTCCGCATTCAAATCCACGGGGAAGCAGGGCACCCAGAGTTGGATCCAACTTTGTGCCAGACTCCTGGGTCTGGGGCTGGCCTTTGTGACCCTCCTGTCTCCCCAGGGCCCCTCAGCAGGAACACCGCAGGGGCAGAGGCAGGAGGGGTCCCGGCTGTGCCTCCAGTGGGTTCTGATTTGGAAAACAGCTAAGCCACGCCCCCTGCCAGTGCTGCCTTCCGCTCCCACTGTCTGATCAAGGAGTGGGAGAGTGGTTCCTGAGGATGCACTGTGTTCTTCCTCAGAACCTTCTAGAGCACCTAAGGATGCCCAGGCTGGGTGGCCAACCTCAGGCAGGATGCGGCCCATGGGTGGCGAGCTGGCCGTCCCAGCACTGGCCAGAAGAGGGCAGCGTTGTCCCAGGATGTGTGGGCCGGCCTCCTCCCTGCTGGCACTCTGTGCTGCCCCTGGGGCATGGGAGGGGACAGCCCGCGGGTTAGCGGGAGGCGCCTGTCCCAGCCCCAGGCAGGGTCCTCTCCCCCCTCCTCTCCTCTCCTGTCAGGGGTCAGAGGCCTCTGTTTCTGCTTGCCCCGCTCAGTCAGCCTGACGCCCCAGCTCTCACTTGCCTTGCCCTGCTGACCAGTGGAGGTTGGGACACAGTGCACAATGACCGAAGGGAAGCCCCACTTCTCTCTGCCTGGAGAAATAAGGCTTTCCTCCCAGGGAAGTCCCCTGGAGATACCTGACCTGTCGCTGCCGTGTCAGTGGCACACGCTGACCACGTCACACCCCAAGCACCCTGTCCTTTCCTTCCATAGATGAGGGGACAGGCCTGTGAGGGGCCGTGGCCAAGGCAGGCTCTTTCCCTAGCTGGCCACCTTCCTGCCACCAGCGCCATTACCGTCGGCTCCTTCCTGCCCTTGTCTCGTTCCCAGTTAGTTCTGCAGATTTTACATGGACGAGGTGCTAGACTGCTTGGGAGAAGTCACCCCACCTCACCCACTCCGTCCCACACCTCAGGTTAAGAGAACAGTCTCCGGAGGGCACAGATCCCGCTAGCCTGGACAGCCAGACCCATGGCCGCGGCCATTACCTTCCGTCCCAGTGAGAAGCGCCTTCATGTTCGGGCCCCACCCCATGTGTACAGACCTACCCCGACTAGAACCGGGTGCCCCACCACGTGGTCTGTCCGTTGCGTGTACCTTACATTCTTGCCTGTACCCCACTCAGTTGACTTCCCCGCCCCCAGTTTGAAAAGCACTGGTCCAGACAGCCTGGGTGCTCACAGACATCACGGGACACTGTGACCAAAAAAGTGAAATGAAGCGTGTGCTGGGCTCGTGACACGATGCCGTCCCTCCCCAGCAGAAGCCACTGCCCTGACGCCCAGCCTTTGTCTGCTGCACCACGGGGGCACGAGCTCTTGGGTGGACAGTCACCATGTCATATGGTGCCCTTCCTGCTCTGCTTCTCCCCACGCCATCTATAGAATGGGAACAATAGTTCTCTCCAGACATGCAGGATGCCCCCAGCCCAAGCCTGTATTCTGGGCCTCGCTGGCTCTGGGTCTCCGGGGGCCGGTCACTTGGGCAGCTTTTCTGTTAGCCTGAGCCCCACAGGAGCAGCGGTCCCAGGGCTGGGATGGGGAGCAGGGATGCCTAGAAGGTGCTGGGGAGAGATCTGCTTGATGAATCAGCCTGTGGCCTCCAAGTGATGGCCTCAGCCTGCCAGTCACAGCGGGGGCTGGGCGCTTGGAGGAAGGGCAGGCTGGGGGTGGGGGGCGGGCAGGCGGGCCACGTGCCTTGTCCGGAGGGGCTGTCTGCTGCAGGACACAAACGGGAAAGCCAGTGGCACGTCTTCCTCTCCCACGCTGAGGTCTGCAGGGAAGCAGGAGTTTCCTGCTTCTCAGAAATCCCCTGGCCTCGCCTGGAACGCAGGCTGGGGCGGCGGATGGAGGTCTGAAATGCCTCTGCCACCATGAATAGGCCCAGCGCTGGGCTTGGGTGAGAGGCGGCGGGGGACGAGGCTCCAGCTTGGGAGGGCAAGAAGCCAGGCTAGACACTGAGTGCCGACAGCCTTATACGTGCATGAGCCCTTCCCCAGGACACTTTCCCAAGCCTCCATCACTGGCCCCACCATCTTGGAGGCCTTCTGCCTATGGCTCAGCTGGGCCCCACAGTGGGGCTTGCGGAGGGCCCGGCTGAGCCAAGTGTGGCGGGCAGCCCGGGCATAAAGCTGCCCTGGAGGAGCCAAGGGCAGACAGAACCTCTCATCCTGGCCAGAAACAGAACCAGATAAACACATGTGAGCAGAGAGACGGCAGTGTATTGCATGGAGACGGGTAATAGCTCCCCATATGTCTTAGATTATCTCACGGGTTCACTCGGCCAGAGATGGTAGCGGCCCTGGTGGGTGTCCCCAGGCGGGGGGGGGAGCAGGGGAAGGGAGGATCCTGAGCGCTCCATGGAGCCAAAGGATGACAGAATTCCCCACTGTCACTTTGCGCTCGGAGGACGGGTGAAGTGGACACAGGGGAGCGGGGGGAGATGATTTATGAAAGAGGCGGCTTTCGTCCCTGGATTCTGGAGCGGCTTGAATCTGAATAACTTATGTGTGTAGGAACTCCGAGGAGGATATTTTTTTATTATTAGCAGAGAAAGGGAACTGAGATCACGAAAATAGACTCCAGCCCCATGCCCGAGCGGTGCTGGGCAGGATGGAACGGGCCTCCTGGGCGCACACTTCCTTCTGCAGTAAGCGGGCGGGCCTTACCCAACAAAGCCAAGCGAGGTCTTCTAGAGTCTGAACAGTAAGGCCAGGCTGGCCGAGGGGCTTCCGACACCCCGTCCCACGTTCTCACTGCGTTTTTGAGGAGCGTGTTTGGGGAACTCAGGCCTGAGTCCTATCTGCCCCAGAGAAGGGTCTTATCCTCACTGCTCTAGATGACTCCTGCCTTTAGCATGCTCTTGTGGGCTTCCTCGTTTCTTTAATAGTTCCAGTTTTGTTTTTCTTTGAGATCAGCACAGTCCAGCAGAGCTGTCTGCCCCAGGGATGCTACTGCAGGTTGCCCCCCGATGGGGTGGTCCCCACGAGTCTGTGTCGCCCAAGCCCCAGCTCCATCCTGTCTGCTCAGACCATTCTTGGAAGTTGTGAATCAGCAAACTACAAACCGTGTTCCTTTGTTGCTTGGGGGGAGGTGCAAATGGGAATGCTCTACTCCCGTGGCCCACACAGATCCGCTCCCCACACCTGCCTACACACCAGTCCCGAAAGGACATAGCAGCGGTGGTGTTCCTATCTTAAAGGGAGAAGCGCTGAGGCCTGGGGGGGCCCAGTGCTGCAGTCAAGACAGGAAGGCCCCTTGCTGGGCTCTGAGATGCTGACCACCTCCCAGGAGTGTCTGCTCAAGGCCTCTCTGTCTTGTCTTTGGGTCACCCCCAGTGCAGGCAGGGTCCCCTCGAGTCTGTGACTTTGACCCTGCCTGAAGTTCTCGTGCCATACTGGTTGGGGCCCTCTCCCCACCTCCTGAGAATCACCTGAGGTGTTATCTGGTGCTTTTTGCACTGTTGACACTGTTCATGGTGTTTTGCAATCAGAAAAAGGACGGAGATTAAAAAGCGCTCGGCGAGGGACTTTGGATTCCAGCAGAGTGTCCGGGGATCCCAAGCGCTCAAGTTTTTCCTTTAAAACTGTTTCTTTGAAGTAGCGGGTGCTGCCTGTCAGGCCAGTGGACTGAGCCCAACTCCTGCTCCACCAGCAGGGGCAGGGACCCCCTGCTCTGTCGTTCAGGGTTGGGGCACCAAAGGCAGGTGCTCCGGCGGCCCCTGGGATGTTGGTTGAGCCACTGTGCTCACCACAAGGATTTGGGTCTGGGGAGAGCACAGCCCTTTCCTGGGCTCAGGTTTGCCAGGATTGGTGCAACTGCAGACCAAGGACCGAGCCGGGCACGGTGGCAGAGGGCAACGCCACCCCTCGGCTCCACCCGTCTCTGGTCACCTGGCCCTGAGGATGCAGCAGAATCCCAGGCCAGGGGCTAGACCGCTGTCCTTCAGTTGGCTCTGTCTCCATCAGCGTCGTGCTTGGCTGACGGAGGGGCTGGGGGTGCTGGTGGGGGCTCCTCTGTATGCTCACTGGAGAGTGAGAGGTGCTTGGGGGACAGGGGATCAGATGAGGGGGTGCTCCGTCCATACACGTCTGCTGCTCTGAGGTCCCGTCGGCATGGTGGGAACCTGTAGTATCGCAGCATGCCGGTGCAGGGGAGGATTCTTTCCTGCCCTCCACCACTCAGGACGCCGAGGCCCCGGGCCCTGGGCCCTGTGCACACAGGCAGGCAGCAAAGGCATTGGGGAGGCCCTCCCCACCCCCTCCTAGCCCTGCCGCACCGGGTGCTGTCATGGGGTGCAGCGGGCAGGTGCACTGCGCTGCCCTGGTGACATAGCAGCCTGCCTCCGCTGGCTCTCACACCCCAGCTCAGGGCCTCCGTTAGCCTTCCTGCTCACTACCCCCGGGGATGTGGGGGTACCCTGCGGGACATGAGGACTGCCATCTACCCCATCCTCCAGTCCTTCCCTCCGGCCCATCCCAGCGGGGAGAAGGACGCTTGCCTCTAGTCAGGGGGCCCTCGGTGCTGGAACCAAGCCACTGGCTAGGTTTTCGCTCAGACCCTAGGGCCCAGGAGAGCTGGGTGATGTGGCTTGGCCCATCTTGTCTGTCGGGTGGGTGCCTCCATCCCAAGGCCCCTGCCCGGCTCCTGTGAGCAGTACTGGGCGGGGATGTCCAGAGAGGGTCTGTGGGCGCGCTCGCGTGGAGGCCACGTGGTGAGTCAGGGCCTGGGGACATCTCTACCCCTCCCCCATTCTTCAGGTGAGGCCCCATAGCTGGGCAATCAGATGCTGACCAGCAGAGGCTAGGAGGGCAGGGGAGTGTGCACAGGATTGGCCCTACTCCTTCTGGGCTTTGCTGCTCTGGGTTCGGAGGTCTCCTGAGCTGGCATCGAGAGGACACAGCAGCAGGGGAGGAGGGGAGGCCCCGTACTGCTGTCCGCACTGGTGACGTGGCAGGGTGGCTGGGGCTCAACACCCTGACACCCCCAGGGGCTGGGGCAGGGGCATCCCAGCCTCACAGCCTCCTCTCCCCGCAGCTTGTTCGACATGGGTGGAGAGTATTACTGCTTCTCCTCTGACATCACGTGCTCCTTCCCAGCCAACGGCAAGTTCACTGCGGACCAGAAGGCCATCTACGAGGCGGTGCTGCGGAGCTGCCGGGCCGTCATGAGCGCTATGAAGCCAGGTGAGGACACTGGTGGCTGTGGGGCAGGCCCTCCGCAGCCTGAATCTGTCCCCCTTCATGTGCTCAGCTGACTGAGATGCCACATGGCATTGGAGCCCCAGGAACATCGCTGGGAGAGGGGCTGGCCACCAAGGAGGGGCAGGGCCAGGAACTGGAGTGCTCAGCCCACATCCCATTGGACGTCCTCCACCAGCAAGAACCCCTGCTCGCAGGGGCCACTGGGGTGTCAGCATGTCCTCTGTCCTGTCCCAGAGCAGGGTCCCCTCCAGAGAGAACTTGACCAGCAGATGCCAACACAGGCATTTGGCTGGGTGTTAGGGCGCCTGTTTGTTCAGGCTGCCTTGGGTGGGGGCCGAGTATCTCGTGGCATTCGGGGAATGGTGGGTGGCTGCCGCAGAGCTCCCTGGGGGTCTGGCCATGACATCCTCGAAGGCTAGACTCCTTGCTCATTCAGAAATCAGAGTCAGACTGGTATCCTTGCATGGAGCCCTTATTTAGGAAAACAAGATCCCCATACTGAAGCCCCCAGGGTGCAGTTTCTTGGGGCCAGTGGCTCTGTGATGGCTAAACATCCCCGGGGCCCCTCAGCCAGGTGTTGGGGTGAGTCGCAGCCTGGGTCAGGAGGCGAGGTGCTGCTTTGGAGTTGGAGAGGCACACTGAGCAGCCTCTCCAGATGGTTCCCGTCTGGCCACTGGGCCCCCAGCAGAGGCCATGGAGCCATTGGGGATACTGGTGGACCCAGGCCCCTCCCTGCACCCTCACTTGTCCAGAGGAGCAGGGCTTGGCGGTCAGGGGAGTCCCAGGCTGGGGAACTCAGCCCCCAAGGGCAGACAAGCATGGGGAACCCACAGGTGAAGCCCCTGCTGGGGTGGCAAGGTGACAGGACTTGGGTGGTGTGATGGCTGCAGAAGGAAACGCATCTCGCACTCATCACTTGTTTGAAAAGCCTAGTCAGTCCAGGAGGGCTAACACGGGGAACCTGCTGGATGCTTATTGTGTGGAGATAAGAGCTCAGGATGGGGTGGCCAGCCCCCCCTTGGGGGAGGTGCAGAGGGGCGCTGGAAGGAGTGGGCTGGAAGCATCCCCTTTTCCCAGTAAAGTCCAGCCTGGGGACGCGGTCTCCAGTCACCCGAGGGCCATGACCCTCCCTGCTCTCTTCACTCTCTACGGCACTAGCTGAGCGCTGTGGAGCACTCCGTGGTGTCTCCCTCTGCCTCATGCTCCCCACGCTGGGCTGTCACCAGGAGCAGTTGTGAACCTCAATGTCCCGAAGTCCAGGCCAGGGGCTGGAAGGGCCTGGCGCTTGCTCCCTCTGAGCCCTCTGAGGTCAGAGCCATGCTCCGCCGCCTATGAGCCCATGAGGGGCCCTGTGCCCCCAGCCCCCATGCTGGGTCCCTGTAGGAGGCGGTGGGGGTGGGCTGCAGCACAGAGAGGGAGAGCTGGGGGGGCAGCCAGGTCCACACTGGCAAACCGGGCAGGCAGAGTCAGGCCAACCCGTGCCTGGTAGTTGGGGAGAGAGGGTGAGGGTTGGAGAGATGGCAGACGGAGCTTGGAAAGTCTCTGTGCATCTCAGAGCTCTAGGCTTCAAGCCTCTGGCCCTGCTTAGCCTCTGCCCGGTGCTGAGACAGGTGAGGGCCTAGGCCTGGCCTACCCCGACCTGCGCCCCCACCCACAGGAAAGTCTGCTGGGACGTGGCTAGCTCTTCCCCAGCCCGTGTCCTGGCCAACTGAGGCATCTGACAGGGCCACCCTCCTCCTGCCCAGACTGGCCAGGCCCACAGTCTGCAGGGCCCTGAGTTGTCCTGAGAAAGGCCTGGTGCTCTGTCCCAGCACTCCCCTGGGTACCTTGGTCCCATGAGGCTGTCTGGCCGTGTCACCCTCAGGGCAGGCAGAAGGCATCAGGCCCAGGCAGGCTTGGCTCAGCTGAGCTGGTCTCCGCATACCACATGAGGTGGGCCTCCCCCAGCACACAGCGGGGTGTGGGCCGGGCCGGCACCCAGGCCTTGAGCTTCCCTTGTGGGGGGGGGGGGTTGGAGCAGAGCCCCTGCTGGAGCCCCCGCCTCTCCTCCTAGGGCTGGGGATTGTGACACACCCACAGCCCCGGGGACAGTTTCCCAGGGCCCACCCCGTGGGGTTCCATGCGGCATTGGCCAAGCAGGGCTGCTCTGATGGGAGCAGGTCGCCTCCCCAGAGCTGCAAGGAGGCTGTGGTCAGGTCAGCCCCATGTCCTGTGTCCTGTCCGCGCGGAAATGCCCCTGGTTTGTGGGTTCAGCTGCTGGGCCAAGACACACACTTGCTGAGACTGTGGGACTGCTTCCTGCGGCCTTGCAGGGGACAGTGAGCGGAGAGCCGGGGCGCAGCTAGTGCCCAGAGGAGCCACACAGAATGACCGGAGCGCACACGGAACCTGGGGTCTGGAAGCGGGGAGCACCCTTCCCTGTCCTCCAGACAGCCAGCGAAGGGTGACAGAGCTCACGGAGAGGGGCCGCACAGGGGAGAAGGGCCCCACAGGGGAGGCGTTTTGCTGCCTTCTGGAATCAAAGCTCTCCCAGCTTCTGTGTCAGGCCTGGCGGCCTACCCCAGGCAGACCAGGGAGTGTGCTGGGGGGACCCCTCGGCCCCTGTGAGGGAGGCATGGGTGACCCCAGCAGGAGCACCTCCGAGAGGGGTCCTGGCAACATTCCACAGCCTCTGTGCCTGCAGCCACCACGGAGCAGTGAGGTTGACCGGCAGTCCCCAGGCCTCCTGCAGCCTCGCCTCCCACGCTCCTCCCTCTCCGTGCTCACCTGCCCACCCCGGCCTCCTGTGGTTAGGCAGCAGGCATCCCTCAAACCCCACTCCTGAGCCCACAGAGCCCCTGGGGCCCCGCATAGAGGGTGCAGACTACATGCTGTCTCTGCAAACGATACCTCCCTGCCGCCCCTACATCGTTGGCGCACCCCAGCAAGCAGGTGTGCACAGGGCCCCCCACTGCCTGTTCTGCAGTGGTCAGGGTCCCGCCACCTGCACGGAGGGGAGGAGCAGCCAATGCAAAGAGAGAAGCAGGTGCCCTGGAGTGGGCCGGATGGCAGGCAGGACAAGGACCCCTGGAGCCTTGTGGACCCCATGGCCCAGCACATGTCTGCTATGACCTGGGGTCGGGGTGCCTCTGCTAGCTCTGCCTCCCTGTCGGGCAGGGACAGGAGCAGGGGGCAGAGTGGCCAGACTCCCCTTGGGCCTCTCCTTAGAGATGGCGAGGCGTGCAAGGGTGCCTCAGACGGAGGTGCGGGAACAGTGCCAAGCGGACCGCGGGCTTCCTCTGTAGCAGGAGTCAGGGCCCAGAGGGCTGTCCTGAAAGGCCCCCCTGCTGGCCGCAGGGTGGTGGGCAAGTTCCCACCCTCTCTGGCCTCCTTTACTCCCTCGGGCTCTTTGCAGGCAAGAGGGGTGGGGGTGCCGCATGCAGAGGCTTCAGGAGCTGGCCACGCCCAGCTCAGCATGGAGGCGCCTGCAGTCCGGGCACCCCCTGTCCTTCCTGCAGGGTGAATGGGTCCCCGGAGATCCTGGCAGTGGAAGGGTCTTGTAGGGGAGGGCGAGGGGGTGGCCGGGAGCCCTCAGCCCCACGCCAGCTTGGCCTACCAGACGGCTCCCTGCAGCCCATGGGGCCTGCCCTGGGACCTGCCCTAGGGACCGGCCCTGGGACCGGCCCTCTGCCTTGCTTGCTTGCAGCACCCCCTGGGCCTGGCGCACACAGGGTCTCCTGAGGGCCATTGTCTTTGGATGAAGTGAGCTCTTTGTCTGGAAGTAGCCGTGAGGATTCAGCTCTGTGCCCCTCCTGGCCTGGGCCCCGGGCCCCATTGGATGGGAGGGTGTGGCCTGAGGGGCGTCAGGAGGGCACAGAAGACCAGGGCACAGAAGCTGTAACCCTGGGCTGGTCTGGACACACGCTGGGGCCCCCAGGCACCAGGGCCCTGGTCCCTCGGAGCCCACACCAGATGGTCACAAACCCAGCTGCTAGTCTGGCACCAGGGTCTGAGTGCACAGAGGGGCAGGGGCACACCCAGATCCCGGACCCGTGGGCTCACAGCACCGGCTGTAGCCGGAGCTCCTCTCCAGGCCATGCATCAGTCAGGCATAGAGCTGGACCACCACCTCATGGAGAGGGCCCCTCCTCTCTGAGCGCAGAGGCTCTGAGCAGGCCACGGTGGGCCTGTATGCCGTCCTCCGGTGGAAATCCAGAGCTCTGACAGCACAGGGAGGGGCAGTAAGGGAGGACTTCCTGGAGAAAGCCTTAACAGGGGCCCACAGGAAGAAAGGGAGTGAGTGTGGGCAGGTGGGGGCTTTGGTGAGGTGGTCCCAGCTAAGGAAGGGGCCCGCAGGTGGAAGGCACCGGGCAGTGCCAGCACCACCAGGGCCCGGGGGTGCAGGGGTGGGTGAGAGGGGAGGCCAGGCTGAGGAACTAGGGATTCTGTCCTCAGAGCAGGGACTGACCTCGTCTGAGCCATGTTCTAAAGAGAGTGGCCAGCAGCCCGGCGTGCTGCGGGAAGCAGGGGAATGAGGCATCAAAGCGGCAGGAGGCCAGGAGAGGTCAGGGGCCAGGTTCAGGAGATGTCCAGGGGAAAGGGGACAAGCTTCGATGCTTGCTGGAGGCGGGAGGGCAGGCAGGGCTGATGATGCCTGGCCTGCAGTGTGCTCCCCAGCATGGCGTCCGTCCCCAGCAAGAGCGGCCTGAGGGGACCACCGGGCCTACCAGCTGGCTGGCCGCATGGGCCCCGGAGTGCCTGCCTGCTGCTGAGGTGGGAGCGGAGGGGGCCGCTGGGATCCCCTGGTCCACATCCACTCCTCCAGCCTAGCCCGGGGACAGCAACCTTCACACACTTCGGGGCCCCTACCCCAGCCCAGGGTGTCGTAACCACCATCCGGGCCAGACGCTGGGGCCAAGTTGCTGGAGGTTGAATCACTGTCACAACCCTAACCACACACAGGCAGCAGCCCACTGCCAGCCACGAGAGCAAGACCGGCCCCGAGGAGCGCAGGCGAGGAGGACTAGAGGCGCCATGGGGACCGCCTGGGCCCTCGAGTCCGGCCCCAAGAGGACAGGAGAGGAGCCGAGCTGCCGGCACGGAGCGTGATTTATACCTGACTCCCCGCTCTGCCGAGGCCACAGCCCACTTGGAAGTCAGCCGGGCCTGATGTCAAGCCTGGCCTACTTCCTGGGGCTCTCCTTTAGCTGCCGGAAAAGGCCCCCTGCCCAGGAGAAGCAGGGTTGTTGTGGAGGCAGGGTGTCAGTCACTGCATGGGCCACCCTTCCTCAGCCCCAGGGGCCAGGCCAGCCCAGAGCAAGTCTGTAGAGCCGCGCTTGGGCCCCGTCTCTGGGCGGGAGCAGAACTTAGGGACAATCCTGCTGTGTGTTCTCCCTTGAGCCAGCAGCATTCGCTAGGCCAGGCCCAGGATGCCCGGGGGAGGCAGCGGCCCCTGGCCCAGAGACAGGAGGCACAAGCAGGCAGGCCTGGCTGGGGGACAAGGTGCAGGGAGGGCCGGAACCCGACCATGGGGAGGGAGTGCTGGGCAAGGTCTTTGCAGGGCAGGGCCCCTGGGGGTTGAAGCACTGCGCGGGCAGCGGGGCTGACTCAGGTCTCCGCATGCATCTGTGACCGTAGAGCGGGTCGGCCTCAGGGTTGCAGGGACACAAGGCTTGGGCTGGTACCCCAGGAGCACAGCCCACATCAAGGGTTGAACCAGCGTGTGGCTGGGCCAGTGACAGTCTTGGAGGGCTACTGACCCGGTCCCCCGATAGAGACCAGAGCCTCAAGGGCCAGCGTTGCAGCGTGTGTGACAAAGGAAAGCATCTGCAGCTCAGAGGCGGGCGAGCAGCTGAGCTGGGATCCAGTGCCCAGCTTTCCATTTGAGGACGCCCAACTGTCCGAGGAGAGCGGTGCACCCAGCCGTGCCTCCAGGGCTTCAAACCCGGCCCTCCGCCATGTGCTGCAGGTAAAGCCAGAGCCCGGGAAGCCACCTCCACCGTGGTGCCCTGTGGCCCTTGGCAGGTAGAGCAGAGCAGGGCTGGCTTCTGGAGCTGGACTCCCAAGGAGTCTGTCTGTCTCTAGAGACAGGTCTTCTCTCCTCGGCCTCCCCTACAGCTAGGGGCTGGCCACTGCCCTGCGAATGGGCCTCCCACTCACAGCCTGAACCCTGGTGATCCAGGAGGCTGGGTCAGCCCTGTGCCTCCAGCCAGCCCAAGACTCCCCACTGTGGGGCCTCTGCCCTGGGGTGGGGGGCCCGCCTGGAAGCTTGGCCCCCAGCACGTGTCTGAGGGGCCATGCCCCGTGTCCCAGAGTGGACTCGCATCTCTCTCCACCTCTGGATGGAGCCCTTGGGCTGACCCCTGCCAGCCACAGAGGTTCAGAGCCCAGAGCCCAGCCCTTGCCAGTACAGGGCCCAGGCAGGCCCTAGATGGTGCAGGGCGCTTGGGTGCTCCTTGGCAGCAGCCGTCATCCGTCGTGGTGGGTGTGCAGGGTGTGGACAGCAAGGCGTCTTGGGAGCCCGGCTCACCCCCCAATGTGGAGGGGGCCACGAGGGCCAGTACCAGCCACCTCTCTGGCTGGAGCACTGCGCAGGGATGCCTGCCCCCATCCTTGTGTGGTGCTGAGGCCAAGTGCCCAGTGCCGTGCAGTGAGGCTGACAATGGGGACTCCCCAGCCCTGTGGGCAGGGCCAGCGTGCCCTGGTAACGGCCGAGGCTCTTTGCGGGTGGCTGCCCGAGAGCCCTGGGTGGAGCTCCTGGAGCTTGCTCACCCCAAAACTCAGTGCCTGGGGATGTGCTTTCCATGGTGACCTTTGCCTCAGAAATATGGGGCAAAGATGAGTTTGATCAGCAGTCTGGGGCCTGGGCGCTGGGCTGCCACGGAGATGGTCCACCCCTCCTTGTAGTGGGCGGGGCCGCAGACCCCTGCCAGCCAGGCCGAGGCCCTGATGGCTGCACCCTCATCCCAGAAACCTTTGCTTCCCACAGCCTGATGCCCTGAGCTTGCTGGGGGGCTCCCTGAGGCTGCCCCCTGTGTGCTGGGAACAAATGGTTTTCTCCTCCTGCTGGGGGATCTTCCCGGGCTCCCCTGGCTGCAGAAGCTCCCCTGGCCCAAACATGGCGTGGGATGGGAAGACCTAAGCTGGGTGCCTGGCCGTCAGCAACAGGAGCCTACCCCTGAGGGCACGATGGGGAGAGAGGAGGGTCTCCAGGTCCCCGGTTACCGCAGGGAAAGCCCGGCCTGGAGAGGTGGCCTGGGCACGGCACCCTTGCCACCCACTTCCAGCCCTCCTGCCTGAGCCCGTGCAGGGGCTTTGTGGGTTCCCCAAACCTTCCGTCAGGGAGCCAAGCCAGGCAGCCATTCTCCACAGCTCATTGCAGCCTCCTTTGGAGCCACAGGGGTCTGGTGGCCGGACATGCACCGCCTGGCCGACCGCATCCACCTGGAGGAGCTGACCCGCATCGGCATCCTGAGTGGCAGCATCGACGCCATGGTCCAGGCCCACCTGGGGGCCGTGTTCATGCCTCACGGGCTCGGCCACTTCCTGGGCATTGATGTGCACGACGTGGGAGGCTACCCCGAGGTCAGTGTGGAACGTCAGCCTGAGCGGCCCTCCCCAGGGCTGTGGGAGCCAGCCGGGGTGGAGTAGGACAGGCAAGAGGAGGAGAAATGAGGTCCCACGGGGCCCCCAGGCCGTGGTAGGGGCCGGCGGGGGCAGAGAGGGGTTCCCGAGAGAGTGCCAGTGTTCCACTTTTGGTGGCCCCCACCTCGGGGCCTGGTGGCAGATGTGTGTGCGCTGCTGGTGAGCCCTGGTGTGCATGGAGCAGGGGGAGAGCCCCAGCCCTGCAGGATGGTAGATCTCTGGTTCCCAGAGCAATGGGAACTCGGAAACTGGGTCTTAGTGACGGGGCTGGCACTGCAGCCATTGTGTCCTCCCGCCCCTGGCTTCATGCATGCTGGGGCGGTGAGGCACTGCCATGAGGCGGCTGACCTGGGTCCTTCCTGGGACACGCAGAGCCCAGTGCCCCTCACGGGCCCAGCAGCAGCCCTAGCCCCCGGGCCAGCACGCCCCCTCCCCCCATGGCCTCCTGGTCTGCAGCCCTCCAGACACCCTTAGCAGAGGAGGGAGGCTTCTGTGGGCATTTCCAGACGAGGCTTTCCCCTCCCCTTCCTACCCACTGATTCTTGAAAGGACCACCCAGAGGGTGCTTTCAGCCAGCGTTGGGGAGGCCCTGCCCGGCAGGTGGCTGCAGCCTTTCCGGGCCCCGGGTGGGTGGGGGTGAGCCCGGCCCTGCCGCCTGGCCCTGCGCCCAAGGTGCAGGGGGCTGATTATGCAATCGGTGCGCGCCCTGAGGCCCACCAGCCGGTTAGCCAAGACTAGGCCGGGCCTGTTGGCTACAGGGTATTTTGAAAGCAGGAAGAATGATTTTGGGGGGGAATATTGCTCAAGAGAAGCATTATTATTCAATTATTTTTTTCCTCAAGTGTAAACAGTTAAATTTGGAGAAACAAAATCAGTTTTAATTTCCTAATTTCTGTCCATCACATTGTGTATGGGGAGCCAAGAGCAGGGCCTTCCAGACATTGTTAACTGAGGTTCGTTATTCATTAGTCGCCAGAGCACTTTTTTTCCACCAGAGAAAATTGGCAGCAAACTGTTTTATCTTTTCCAGTAAGCAGCCCTTTGTGCTCACAGAGTCTATTCTTTTGACAGATAAACATTGTAGAAAAAATATGGCTTTTCCTATAAAAGTCATTTGTTTTATTTCAGGCCTACAGACACATCTGGGTCTCCTCTGCTCAGGGCCCAGTAAAAGTGGAGGCCCCATCCGGCCCGCTGCCCTGGCGGAAGCTGGTGTGAACCCAGCACGGGCAAGGCGCCCCCCCCCCCCCGGCACTGCCAGCAGGGCTAAGGTCCTGTGGCTGGAGGGAAGGGGGGCTTGGCCTCTCCCCTGCGGTTGGCCTCAGTGGTAGAAGACTCCTAGGAACTAATTCTCAAAGGGATGGAGATCAATAGGCTGCAACAGGGCCCCCCCCCACTCTCCCCTCACCCACAATTGGCGGGGTGGTCCTGAAATTTCCAGAGGGCTTGCTTCTATACAAGCCTGAGCAGACCACCCTCCCCTGGATGCTCCACAGCACCTCTCCTCTGAGCCTGGGGACGCATCCCCAGCCCTCCGGCCTCACTCCTCCGGGCAGAAAACATCACGGGGCTGGGCGCTGCTCCAGATGGGCATCTGTGCCTAAACACAAGCCATCTGGGGTCACAGTGCCTTGGTGTCTCCTCCCCACCTCTGCCCCAGCCTGGCTCACGCCAGGTCAGGGTGGCTGTGCACGAGTTTCTCTGCGTGTGCTGCCGTCCCCACCCTCGTGGAATCCTGGTCACAGGCTTCCCTGCTGTGCCCAGCTGTGAAGGCCAAGCCAGCCTGTTTCTGGTTACCTTACATGAACCACTAATTGAAGTCTGATGTTCTTGGCTCCCAAACAGTCAGAAATGACAGCTCTGTCTCCAGCAGCTGGACTTCCAGGGGAGAGGAACAAGGGGGACAGGGCCGTCTCTGAGCTGGACCAGAACGCCTGCTCACTGCCCACCAGCTCACGGGCTGGGGGGGGGGGGGGCACTGGGTGGGAGCCTCGGGGACCCAGACAGGTGTTGGCGATGCCGTGTGACTCGAGCGGCCCAGGCCAGGTGTGCACTTCGGGGGAGAGGGTACCTCTGCAGAGAGCCACTGCCAGCCATTTCCTGGGGTTCGGCTGAGGGCTCCGGGCAGGCGTCACCCCCCCACCCCGTCCCCGGGACCATGCACAGGGGCTCCGTACACGTCCGTGCGTGTCCACAGCAGCTGGTGCTGGCAGGCCCACCCTGGGGACAGCACCTGTCCCTCCTCCTGGAAGGCCTCACGGAAAACCTGGGTCTCAGCCTGGGTGAGCAGGGCCTAGCGCTTCTGGGGCGGGTTTCCACTCAAGCTGCCTGTTAGAAACAATGCCATGCACATGGGAAGCCTCACAGCCTCCTTAAGAGCTTTTTTGGCTTACCGGGTTTGGCTTCTGCCGTCTGTCTGGCGGGTATGGGGCCTAGAGGAGGTCGGCCAGCTTGGGCAGCTCATCCCGGGTACCTGCACATAGGGGTGTGCGGGGCTCCCGCAGGCCATGCTGGGGGTATCAAGGGGCAGGAAGCAGCCAAGTCTGGAGGTGTCTGCAGAGAGAGGAGGGTCTCCTCTGCAGTGCCTGGTGGAAGAGCCTGCGCTCCTGCATGCTGGGAGGGCTCGGCGAGCGGGCCTCCATGGCCATCCGGCTGCTGCCACAATGGGGAGCCCTCCATCCGTACCCGCGCCTCAGTGGTCCGGGCCCTTCCTCTCCTGCTACAGGGCGTGGAGCGCATTGATGAGCCCGGCCTGCGGAGCCTGCGCACCACGCGGCACCTGGAGCCTGGCATGGTGCTCACCGTGGAGCCGGGCATTTACTTCATTGACCACCTCCTGGACGAGGCCCTAGCCGACCCGGCCCGCGCCTGCTTCTTCAACCGCGAGGTCCTGCAGCGCTTCCGGGGATTCGGGGGGGTGAGTGCCCACAGGCCCCACATCCCAGCTCCCAGGACACCTGCACACTGTGGCACGTCACCCCATTGTCTTCAGACAGGAGCCCTGGTGGGAGGGCGGAGAACCTCACTTCCTCCCTTGAGAAGGACCCGGCGTGTGCCTTCTCATAGTCTGTCACCAAGACAGATGCAGATTCAACAAAACCCTTACCCGCTCAGGGGCCCCTGCCCACTGGGCAAGGGGCAAGGACAGGGTGGGCAGGGGGCAGGAGCAGATGGCCCCACGGGAGGAGCCTGCTTCTCAGCAGCCTCCCAGGGAGGCCTGGAGGCCAGCTCCTTCCATCCCAGGCAGAGCAGACCGCTCCCCAGAAGGGGCGCCTCCAACCAGTGGCTGGTCCAACCCTCTAATCTGGTGCATGAGGCCACAGCACAAAGAATGTCTGTCATTTTTTTTTCCCAGAGTTTTTCTTTTTTAGATTGATTTGTTTATTTGAGAGTGCGCATGCTCATGCGCCCAAGTAGGGGAAGGAGCAAAGTGGGGAGAGAGAGAATCTCAGGCAAACTCCCTGTTGAGCCCGGAGTCCAACACGGGGCTCGATCCCAGGACCCAGGAAAGCATGACCTGAGCCGACACCCAAGAGACAGACGCTCAACCCAGTGAGTCTCCCAGGCACCACCCCCCATGAGTGTCTGTCCTTGCGACACAGGTTCGGATTGAGGAGGACGTCGTGGTGACTGCCAGCGGCATGGAACTGCTGACCTGTGTGCCCCGCACGGTGGAGGAGATTGAAGCGTGCATGGCAGGCAGTGACAAGGCCTTTACTCCCTTCTCTGGCCCCAAGTAGAGCCAGCTGGGAGTGCCCAGTGGGACCAGGGACCCAGCCTGGCCACCTGCCTTCACGACGGGCAGCCTCCTGCCTGGCCCTTGGGTGGCAGGAGATGGGTGCTCAGAAATCCCACGGCTGCGTCCATGTTTGGGGCAAGGGGGGCTCTTTCTTAACCTTCTGCAAGATCACACCTGAACCTGCTATTACTTTACTTCAATGATAGTGGCTTTTAAAGTGCTAATGGAAAATAATTCTGCTCTTTAATAGCAACTAAGATGTGTCTTGCTGCCATCTGTATCCTTCTGCTCAGGGAAGATCCATTTCCAGTGTTTTCTCTCAAAAATCAATGTGCAGAGTAGGATTTGCAATAAAAACTTTCCAAAAAATGGTCTTTCGTGCGCAGCTTCCTCTGTGTCCTTTCTTGCTCGGCAGCAGAGCCTGGCCTGCGTGAACCTAGAAGGTGCTGGGGCCCAGGGGTGGGGCTACCCTACACGGCTCCTTTGCACATGAAAAGGTGAACCTGTGGAGGAAGACTATTCCATGCAGCTACTGTATCAAAGCTAGATTTCAGAAGGGGGCAGAATTTTTATGTGATACTTAAGGCACAGTTCTGTAAAACCTGAGATTCGCAGTGATGCCCTGTTCTTGATGCCCTTCTCATGGGGATGTGCTCGCGAAGCCGGCATCCACCCGAGAGATACGGCCACCTACCCCTGGCAGAGGTGAGCCTTCTCGTGTCTTCCATGTTGGCCAAGACCATTTGTCTTCCCTAAGTAAACCCGCAGACCAAACTCCACTCAGGTAGGGAGTGTTCTGGGGCCAGCTGGGCCCGGTCCCCGCCGATGGCACAATGCCTGTCCTCACCTCTGCTGGCGAGGTCCCCCGTCCCACGGCCCGGCCCTGGCCAGCGGTGGGGGAGCTCTGTGCCAAACCGCTCCGGGCCTGTCTCTCCACAGCGCTCTCATCCAGGAGTCTGCGAGCCAAGGGGAAGGGACATCAGAGATGAAACCACGACAGGGTGGGAAACTGTAGCCCAAGCTAGACGTTTTGGGGTGTTACCGAAGCGATGAGTACAAACCAACTTCTTCCTGCGGCAGTAACACAAAAAAGTGCTCGCAAAGTAACCACATTAAAATGAGACCACCTCGGTTCCAAATCACTGCTAACCTGGTTTCTCAGATTGCTCACATCCGTGTTTTCAGGTTTGCTCTGGTGCCCAGGCAGTCCCTAAGTTATCTGTGACCTCGAGCGGTGCGCAGTGGCGGGCCTGAGTGTCAGGAGTCTCCGTTCACCAAGGTTTCTCTGCCCCAGCTGCACCTGCGGGGGACACGTCCTGGCATCCGGGGTTTCAGCTGCCCCCGCCCAAGGAAACCCGGCTGAAGTGAGGCTGGCACTCTAAATGGGCAGTTTCGCTTGAGGGAAGAAACACAGCTGTGTGCGTTGCATCTTTCTCCTTCCCTTCCTTCAGACGCCTGTTTCACATACATTTTCTGTGACTCCCAAGCAAGAAGGTCAAACGAGTAAGGGGCAATCCCCAGTAACTACATGTTCTTTGTCACAGAGGGACAGATCTGGCCTGGGCCGGGGAGTCAGGACCCCTCCAGTGGAGCAGGGCACGGGTGGCCAGCAGAACCCACTCCACCCTGTGTTCTGCACCCGACTCCTCACGCGCCTCCAGACCTCTGCAGAAATGCATACAGCCTCAGAAATACCTCAGAGACCCTTCCAGAAAGCTGAACAGCACTCAAAAAGCCTTTCTGAAACCCTGGAAGAGTCTGCGTAATCATTCACTTGTAACCAAACATCTCCTCTGTGCCAGTGTCGGTTCAGCCCACTGTCCCTGCTCTCCGGGCCTGCGGGTTCCCAGAGGCTTTGCCTCGAACAAGCAAGCACAAATCCTTCACAGAAAGGGGCTGTGAAGGAAAGGAACGGGGCTGACCTTGCCTAGAAAGCCAGAGGGCTGGGCTTTGACAGCAAAAGCGAGATGAGATGAGGCATCTGGACGTGAGCTGTTCAGAGGCCTGGAGTACATGAGTCTAGAGGAGACCAGCGGCAAAAGCAAAGTAGCAGGAGACGGAGGACGGAGGGAAAGCAAGTCCACAGATAAGCGGAGCTACATCACAAGGAGACTGGGTGCAGTGGGGAACGACAGAAGTTTCCGGAGAGCAGGCCGTGGTGTAGGAGACCAAGTCTGGGCAAGAGCAGATGATGGTTCTGTGCAGTGGGGGAGGGAGGAGAGCACATTTCAGGGGTAGAGGGGAAAGGGGGTGGAACGGGAAGGCCCAACCAGACACAGTACTTGGGTAACATACAGAGTACAACGGGCCCCTTGGCTTCCAAGCCCAGTTCCGCACCCCGGGCCCTCCGGCACCGCTGCAGAGCTGCCAGGCCTAGAGCTGCACGAGGAGTGCATGGGGTAGTAGGAGACGACCCGGGGCTGGCGGTCTCCTCACTCCAGATACTCCCGGACAGGGACCAAGCGGGTCTGAAAGTGCGTTTGCTGAAAGAGCTGTCATCTTCACAAATCATCTCTATAGAAAATTCCCTAAGACAAACTGTTTATGGGCTTCCAAATTATTACTACTTTGTAGAAACGAAATAGGACATACTGTCCACACAAATAATTACTGCACTCCAATTGTCATTAAGACGTAGTAAGTAGAAACCTATTTCCCAAGACATGAAAATAGCTGAAGGATCACAGAAGAGTCTCTAAATGACATCTTCCCTTGAAACACTCAAATCAGTATGGATTCAGTATTGACTTGTTCATTTGTAGAGACACTCTACAGCACACGTAAACGAAGATGAGGTACACGCTCTAAGGAAAGGCCTTACTTGGACATTGCCGTCTACTCCAAAGCCTTAAGAACTCATTTCTCCTGCCACTGTGTGAACTCAAACAACACACCGAGACACGTTTGAGCAGGCGAGCCAGCCGCTGCCTTCTCTACCCTAGTCCACTCTTCCGGGTTAGGCCACGGGAAAAGGAACAGCCCTGAAGAGCACTCTATATTCAGAGGAAATGATGTTCCTATCCATTCAGGGAAATCTAGGCTTGGACAAAAGCACCTCTTGCCCCCCACCCCGAGCACCCTTTACCCCTGCCCTGAGCTGAGAGCAGGAAAGACGGCCGAGCCTGCCTGCTCTTCAGAGCTCCTGGACATCTGGACTACTTCCTTGGCGTATATGAACAGAAACAAACCCACAAGGAAATAGTTATTATTCCAAAGTTTTTTTATTTCAAATTCATTGAAAGAAATAAAATTATATTTAAAAAAAATAGAGTAATCTCACAAACTGAGGAAAGCCAGGAACAAAAAGAACAAGGTAAGGACTTTTTTCCTGAGAGGCAACTCTAACAGCTATAGAATGGACTTTCTCCTCCCTAGCTTTTGTCAAACAAAAAATTGCTTCCTATTTCTAAGGCATCAAAAAGCACTCTGTGTGGTAACTGGGTTGTTCAGGTACAAAGTTTCAAGCCCTCTAATGGGGACTGAGAAACATCAAAGGCTGATTTCTTTTAATACCAAATATTAAACTGCACAAACTACTCTTAAGGAAATTTCAGAATTTCACACTCGCGACCTAAATTTCAAACATCTGGTCCTATTTTATTGCTATCATACTACCTCTTGGTAAAAGTCCAAAGTTTCTGAGCTCACACTCCAGTCCCCGCAAGGGGCCAGCCGGCAGAAAAGCGGCTCTGACCGCACCACCCACTGCCAACCGCAGCCAGAGAGCACCCACCTCGGGTGACAGATGCAGTTAGACATTGACACTAATGCCTAATTCCTAAACCACTGGACCTGCCAGCAAAGGCAGATCAAATCCTAATGGTTCACATGTACCCTACAGAAGTTACAAAAGTCATCTTATACTTCCCAAAGCTCTAAACTTACCCATTCCCCATACTTGCTTTCCTTCAATTTGATACTGAGAAATCTATAAAACTGCAAACTTTCACTCCCAACACTTCAGTAAGACAGTTAAGACAATGGTTAACATTTTGTTCTATGCATACACGACGGCTTGTGTGCTAAAGTTCTGATGTGCACAGGTAACAGGAAAGCTTGAATCAATTTTTCTAGAAGTCTGTTCGGATTTGAAATATTGAGTGCACATCACTGATGATTTCCCTACAGCTCCTTTCCAAGATAGTTAAGTCCTTTCGTATAATTGGTAACCATAAATTCCATAGGGACATCAATTTCTGAAAGACATTTTTTTAGTAAACAAGAGATTCCAATGTCTGTAACACCTTCACAGGCGCTTGAAGATTCAAGTGACCTAACTTCATCTCTAATTAGGTTCATTATGTAACATGAATCGGCTATTAAAGCATCAGTAGGATTCTGTGGGTTACCTCCTAGTCAAAACATCTATCAACCTAGAAGCAGACTGATACTCCAGCCAGAAACTTCGATCCTGTCTCCTGGCTCTCTGGGGAGCTAACCCTCCTGAAAAACACTGGGTTCCAGTCACATGCAGAAGAGGCTCATGGCCTTAATAATGGCTTTGCTGAGTTGCAGGTCACGATGGTATTTTCACCTGCCCAGAAGAGCACGGACAGCAGTCTTGCACCAACCCAAGGGTACAACTTTAGTCACACCCTGGTTACACTGTTCCAGATCCTAGTAAGAAACAAGATGGCCAAAAACTAAGTGACCACGTCCAAATAAGATACCTGGTATAACACAGACTTTTTAATCAGATGTGACTCAGTCTCTTGTCACCAGTCCAGGCATACATACATACACAAAAATACACAAAAGCCAACAAATCTGAGCTAGGATTGTGCTTTTTAAAAAAAAAAAAAAAATCGACAAGGACAATCAAAACCACCAACACTGATATAAACCAGACCCTAGTGATCCCCGACTTGTAGCGATGGCCACTTTTTAGTCTCAACAAAAATGTCAATATCCTGAGTTTTATCAGTGTTTTCTTTCTAAAATAATTTATGACACACAAGTGTACAAATGAACAAACAAGCAGTGGTACAAAAAGTCTAGAAGACCCCACTAACTAGAAAAAGAAACATCACAAAAACAATATAAAAAGATGTGTTTAAGTGAAATAAATTAAAGGCTAAACCTTACACTTTCAAGTTTTCTTAGAGTATTATTTTGGGAGATGGCACAGAGTTGATGACATATTTTTCTAATAATCACTTGGTTAAGACCAAACGCCAAATGATCCTTCACAAGAAATTTTTGCCTTTAAAAACCATGGCCCGATTTCAGATATTTGGAAACAGGAGGAACTACCTAAATCCCAACTGGTAAACTGTTAAGGCATCTGTTTACTAACCTGGCTGTCAAAATGGTATTTTAAAAATATTTATTTACTTGACCAGTGACTACAGAAACAAAAATTGTGGTATACAAGTTTCTTAACTCTTGGGGGTTTTTGTTGTTAGAAAATAAAATAATGCCAATCCAATAACCCAAAGGTATCCCAAAAGCACAATTCTAATATGCTTTACTATTACTTTCAAGAAACCTATTTGCCTAATTAATTGTATTTTTAAGCCAACTGGCTGTATGCTGCCTTTAAAATGCAATGGAATTTACTTAACCTGGCACCAATACTCAAAAACTTACACTTGTTTGGGGGAAGAGTACTAATTAGGCTAAAACAAGGTTTATGTTATACATAAAAATCACTCCAAATTACAAAGTGATTGATTTCTATAGCCCTAAGGATTTTTAATACATAATTTAGAAAAAAAAATCACAAACAGATTAACATAGATGGCATTCAACTTTTCTTAGTCTAATTAATTATCTCCAATAAAACCAAGACCCTTCTGCAGGACCTACCAATTCCCCATTCCTTTTATCAACCTGCAAAAGCAGCATTTCTTGGGAAGTGAGGATTTATTAAGAACATCAAGGTCCGGGGCTGGTTTTTTCCTTTTTTTTTTTTTTTTTTTTACCATATACCTTAAAAATTTGTTTTATCGGCACAAAAAAATCTGTATCATTTAAAACTAGATACTCAAATTACATGGCTAACATTTTTAAGCTATCAACTCTTCAGTGCTGATCCTAGAAAACAACCTTCAGTGGATTTTTGAATAATGGAACAAGACAGTGTTCGGCCATTGATGAGAGTGGTGTAGAAGTCACACCTTGAATGTTCAAGCCACAAGTTGTGAAGTTTGCAAGGCGTCCGGTCTACTGTCCTACATTATCAGAAGTTGTTGTGTTTTCAGTGCTAGTGGGTTGCACGTTATCTGCAAGGTTGTGTGCGTGCTCAAGAAATAAATCTTTCAGTACGCTTAATTCCTTAGTCAGCAATTTAATTTTGGCTTCCAACCGTTCATTCTCTTCTTTGAGCTGATTCACTCTCTGCAGTGTATCCTGTGCTTTCTGCTTGCTTTTCAACCGGCTTTTTTTCACAGCCATGTTGTTCCTCTCTCTGCGTTGACGATACTCATCACTGTTGCGATCCATGGGCGAACTCTTTTTGCTTTGCTTGCTTGGAGGCACAGCTTTGCCTCCTCCCCCAGAGCCAGCAGGCACCAGCTGAGGAACCTGCTGTAAGCCGCTGGCATGAGCCTGAGTATGAATAACACTTATTCCTGGAGCACTGTTCTGCGGGGCTATCTTGCTCATTTGGACACTCTCTCTTGCTGACCCAGAATAGGCAGAAATGAGAGCAAGGTGATCAATGGTTTCCACACTAAGCTGCCAAGAAATCTTCACACGTACCTAGTTAAAAAATAAATTGTATTAAAATGTTTGAAATGACAAGATCAAATGAGATTAAACTTGCATGTACCTAACAGCAGGCCAACATTAACTGATTATGCTGAGAAAAGTCTGCAGCAACTGCCAACTGTTCCAATGTTTCAGAAGTCTAAATCATTTAATTCAGAAAGGTAAGTTAGTACAGGAACACCACAAGGCCAAATTCAGCCCACCTGAATCCCTGAGGGTACTGCCCGTCTGTGATTGTTATCAAAAATGGAAGGAAAAACAAAAGAATACCACTAATTAGGTGGCACAGAGGAACTAATAGCACTTGGCAATCTGCCAGAGAGAAATCTGAGATGTTTGGGTGAAACACGGAAAACCTGAGTTCAATTATGATAGAAGAGACACCTGCAAAGAAAGGGGGACAAAGTTTCAATTGTTGGCTCACGTCAAAACAGAATCCTCCGGCAGAGTGCCAACTCCCAAGTGTTCCTGCGCTGCTGCCCCTAGAAATGAAGCCACAGCTTCAGAACCAGTCATACCTGGATTCCGTCAGTCCAACTAGGTCACTACAACTGCCTCAGGATGTGTCAAAAGCCCGCCTATCCAATCATGAGGCTCAGCGGATGAGCCATGTCCACTAAGAAATCACAGCACTCTGGGAAATTCAGAAAGCAGTGTTACGAACCTTACAACTATCTTGTCCTCTTTTCATAAAACTGCTAAACCTACATCGATGGAAAAAAACCAGGAGCCAGAATTATGAAATGCCTCAAAGGAGTATAGCTCACAGTTCTTAAGAAAAGCTCAGTTAGTAAACACCGGTAGCTTCACCCAAACCTTTAGCCAGGCATTTCTTATATAAACACTGTTCACTGGTGTGCTTTAAAAAAATAATCTTTCCTCTTAAAAAGTCCATATTATTTTCAAGTGTTTTCAAAGCCATGCATGCAGCCCTGAGTTAGTGGGTCATCTGTTCTCACTCCAAAACTAAGGCAAAAGAGAAAGCTTCCTTCCAAACCATGGATGGATATCTACTCCAAGTCTATCTTCAATAATGGACATTTCACAGATTTCCTGGATAATTTATTATGTGCCTATTTTTTCTTCCAGTTAAATAATGGCAGTTCAGTATTAATTTGGGCCACCTTACCACTAAGTGTTAGTGTCGACTTTTAAAACTTCTTTTAACATTTCTCCTGGGATTGTCTCAACTATCATGATCATGGTCATCTTACTTACTTTATTTTCCATACACCAATTACATTTTTAATCTTTAAAGCTAATCTCTAGACAGCTCAAAGGTAACAATGATCCAAAAAGCACACAGCAGGAAGCAGGTCAATTCTTATCTTGGCTCTGGCTCCTCCAGTTTTGCTCTGGACCTATTGTTCCCCTCTTTGGGCCTCAATCTCCCCATCTGAAAATGAGGGACGTAGAACGGTAAGATGTCTTCTGACTCTGAAAATAATACCAGGAATTTCTGTCACTAAAAACTAAAACAGCCCTTATGCTCTGCCTTTTATTCCTGTCACTAAAACCTTTCAAATTCAGTGGATGTTCATGCCTGTTTTTGTGCTAAAGATACAGGAATGGGGAAGAGCTCTTTTACCTCGGCCTGATTCACCTTGCCAGGGTACTGGGCTGAACACAGTAGGGGGGCGCTTTGAAAATGTGCCCTTTGCTTGAAAAACAGAGTAACTATCAAATTGGTAAAACGTAAGCAAGGAAACTTGGAAATATTAAAAAGAACTCAAATATGATTGCTGTTTTTTTAAGTTCCTCAACCAAAGCCAAGAAAGTTAAGTTTTAAGTCAAAAAATATCCATTAGGAAAGTAAAGCAAGTAAAGGGGGTCAAAGGGCCAAGTGGTCCACGAGAGTTAACTCCAGATTATCAACTGTTTTTACACAAGCGAAATAGCTGCCTTCAAAGTTACAGATTTTAGTTTCCACAATCCTTTATGCTTTTGTTCCTTCCACAAACATTTACTAAGCACCTACAATGGGGAAGAAATAGCTTATTTCAAATCTGGATAGTCTATCCTAAATGAAAGTCTGGCTCCTACGTGGACAAATACTATTCCAAAGTTCATTCTACTGGAAGCAGGGTGGTGCCTCGTTTCCTTGCATGTGAATCATTCCAGCAAGGAGCAGGAGACAAACTGAAGAGCAGCAGTTCTCAACGTGTGGTCCCTGGACCAGCAGTAGCATCCTTTGGGAACTTGTCAGAAATGCAAATTTTCAGGCTGCCCAACAACCCCCTCTGCCCCTCCCCCCCATATAAGAATCAGGAGCTCTAATAGGGCTGAGCAATCTTGCTTTAAAGGGACCTCTAAGTGATTCTGCTGAGGACACTGAGGTTTGAGAGCCAATGCTGCAGATTAACAATAGATCTTAAGAAAGAGGTGTGATTGGGTAAATTTTTTTAAAATTCAAATTTCTTTTATTAATTAATTAATTAATGTATTTCACAGAGAGGGAGATCACAAGTAGGCAGAGAGGCAGGGAGAGAGAGAGGAGGAAGCAGGCTCCCTGCTGAGCAGAGAGCCAGATGCGGACCTTGATCCCAGGACCCTGAGATCATGACCTGAGCCGAAAGCAGAGGCTTTAACCCACTGAGCCACCCAGGCGCCCTTAAAATTCAAATTTCTTAATTCAAGTAGTGTTCATTCAAATCAGTAACATACTGAAAACTCAGGTTAGAATGAGTAAAATTTCTCAAGTTTCATTTGGGAAAGTAAACTTGTCAACAATTTTCCTAATCTTCCTGTCATTTCTTTTTCCACGTTATGTACAACCAGATATTCCTCCCATGCTCCCCTAAACAAATTCTTAACTCAAATTTCCTCAATAAGCATCTACACTCCAAAATATTCACAGAGGTTTTCCCCTTACTCCCAATTTGTACAATCATCAGTATCTGACAATTCTACCCACCTACCTCTCAAAAGAACTTCCAACCACCATCCCTTTCTGTCCTAACACCACAGAATGACCTCAGGCTGACATCACCTCCCAGGGAGACTCATCCCCTCTGGTTCAGCAGTGCACCCGCCAACAACAGTCTCCAGAGCAGTTAAGCACTCAGACCTTCTCCAGCATCAACTTGAAGGTATTCACTCTCTCTCCAGCCCTTGCTCCCTTATGCTTCACACCTCAACGATACCGAGCCACTACTGATCCCCTATATGGTCAGGTTTCCCTTTTCTCTGTGTGGCTGTCCAATCTGTTCCCCTAGTTTCTCTGTCAATGCCAGCTCTATAATGTGGCTCCATGGAGACCAAGCTAGAGGCAGGACTCTGTCTTCATATCCATATGCCCAGCATCTAGTGCAGGGTTAGCCACAGAGTGGTGGTGCTAGAGAAATATTTGTCCAATACTGGCTCAGAGGCTAAGAGAAAACATTTATTTTTATAAATGTCCTATATAAAAAAGAGGTTCTCTAGCATTGAAATCTCTTAAAACAACCACAATTAAATCAAGAGTGTTAGTAAGATATTGCCTTCCTATCCTAAGTTCTTGGTTTTTCTTAAAGATGTACAGGAAAATAAAAATAACACTTGCTACTTCGAGCGCCCAGTCTATAGCCATGAACATTTCTTGTCTGGTCTTTGCTTCATCTCAGTTAAGAACCTTTATTTTCTATTTAGCCAGTCATGTGTTCCAATGAATAATCTCAAGTTCTCAGGTATGTGTTCCAAGGTCTCACAACTCTGTACTACACGTGATGTCAAGGTAAGCAAAGTCAGTACATACCCAAATGAGCAGGATTTCTATTTAGCTGCCACTGCTTGCTTCATGACCCAACACGGGGGTCCATGAAGGAGGGTACATCCCTTCAGGGAGTACATGAATGGCTCACTGGAGTATGGAGAAAATGTATGTTCATTTGTCTTTTATTAACATCTTTTTTTTTTTTTTTTTTTTTTAGATTTTATTTATTTGACATAGAGAAACACAGCCAGAGAGGGAACACACGCAGGGGCAGTGAGAGAGGGAGAAGCAGGCTTCCTACTGACCAGGGAGCCTGATGTGGGACTCGATCCCGGAGCCACCCAGGCGCCCCTATTAACATCTTTTTAATCTACTTTTGGTAAGATTTACAACATACAAAAAAATAGTACACACATTGTTTATAAATACACATCTATTAGGAAATCATCCTCAAAAAAAATTTTTTTTAACCAACAGGGCTAAAAAGGTAGGAGACCAATGTACGTACAAGAAACCCGTGGAAACACTCGCTCCCAAGAATACACAATACACCTGGAATTATGGCTATCCACATTTACCACTCTTGTGATCAGGTGAGGCAATCCCAGACCATAAGACCAAATTCAGGCCCACTGGGTCCTATTTCTTTGTCTTTACCAGGGACTCACCAGGTGCTATTTAAATCCCTACAGATGAAACCACCTCTCCAAGATCAACCAACTGCTGACAGTCATGATATACTCTGGAGAATTTAAAGGATACCCTGAAAAAATGAAACTGTTTCCTCCTATTTTTAAGGCAGGTATTAAAAATGACTGAATCGGCCAAGTGCACGCACCAGAAGCAGGAATCAAGAAATCGAAAAATTCTTCAGCTCACTGGCATCCTGTAATTACTCATCCTTGTTTATAGTAAGGTTTTCCAGGAACAGAGAATCCACTTTAATAGCTCATCCCCAGTACTGATCAATGGGTAACAGCTGAGCAAATTTTAACTTTTCAGTATCAAGAACTTTAAAGATGCAGAATTTCTTATTTCTACACTACATTATCACAAGCCCTTACAGTATTTTCTTTCCAAAATTTATTTGGAAGTCACGTTACCCTGTCTGAATTTAAGGGCAAACTCTTCACCTAAGGAGTTGCTAGGTGTAGGCTTGGAGAGAGAACTACCAGTTTCTGTGTAACCCACTAACCTGAAAACCTTTCTGAAACTGACACGTTTTAAGGCTGCCAGATTACAACATAAACCTCAGACACAAGGCCAACCAAACAATTAAACCTTTTGAAGAATAAAAACATACAGGCTCCCGTGGGAGGACAGATGAGCCTTCCCCCTCAAACATGCTTTCCCGTCCTCTTCACCAAGACACCTCTCTGCTATCTATCTTCTCGACTGTGTTAGCTGCGACAGGGTAACGAAGCGCTCCGTTTCTGGCCCTTCTCTCTCCTGTCCACTTGTGGTAGCTGCACGTTCATCTAACCTGGTTCAGCAGTGAAGTCCAGGATATTCAAATTATAACTCTGCAAGTAAGCACGGGATTAGTTCTGTAAGGTCATGGACTTCAACATCAACTGCTTTTCCCTTGCCCACTTGATGCTCTACTAACTTCGGAACTGAAGTGTCGCCGCCCCGCACCAAGCGGTCTTGGAGGGGAGGGCAAGATCCGATGTGCCACTACAGTATGGGACGGTCCACCTACTACTGCTCTGGGGAACACCCTGTATCCTCGGGGGCCAATACGCGCCTGGCCTGTCACCACGGCCCGTTTCTCCAACAGACTCCGGGATCCGGAGGGGGCACACCTCATCCCCCGCCCCACTCCGTCCCGTCCCGGGCTGGCGGCGAGGGGCTCCAGGGGGGAGCGCGGGGGTCGGCGGGTGGGGCCGCGGCGCTGGGCCGCGGCCAGAGATGAGCTCAGCGGCCCAGCCGGGTGTTGCCGGCAGGTTGCATCAGACGCCGCGCGGGGCCGCCACCCGCGCCGCGGGGCGCGCGGGGCTTTCCCCGCCAGCCGGCCGCCTCAGGCCGCGCCGGGTCTCCTCGGGCCCGGCCGGTACGCAGGCGAGCGGCGAGCTCCGCCGCGGCCTCCTTCTCTTCCCTCGGTACGCCCGCCCGCGGCCTCCTTACCTGCGTCTCCAGCCCGCCCGCCCCCAGGCGGCCTCCACTCCGAGCCGCCCCGCGCGGCGCGGCCCGACAGACCCAGGCCTCGCAGCCCGCGAGTCACCGAGGAAGAGCGACGGTTACGAAACCCGCAGCCCCCGCCCGTTCCGCCGCCGCCGCAGCCACCGGCTTCCCCTCCTTGCCCGGGCCGCGCGCGCCGCCGCCGCCGCCGCCGCCGCCGCCGCCGCTGCCGCCACGACCAATAGGAGCGCCGGCCTGAGGGCGATGTGCCCGCCCCTCGCGACGGGCGGCGCCGCCAGCCAATCGTGAGCAGCCTGGCTGGGGGAGGCGGGCACGTGGCGGAGGAGTTGGCCGCGGCGCAGCGCGGCACGGCGGGGCGGGGCGGACGGGTGTGGCGGGAGCCGACGGCCGCTCCCGGCGCCACCCGCATCCTCTGCGGTTCGCGCGGGGCGGCGGCCACGGGGTGTGGGAGATTCGCGGCGAGAAAGGACCTGTGAGAGTTGGAGGCGTTGGGGAGCTGTGGCTTTGCGAAGGCAGCACCTGTCTTTGGGAGGGACAACTTCCTGCGGTGGTTGAATCACTGAAGTCCGTTTGGGTTTCGCCGCGTCCTTGGGGAGGCCCCCCGGGCGTCCCTCGCGGGCACTATGCCCCGGAGCGGCCTACGAGACGCGCCTCCCAGGACTGCTGGGCGCCCGGCGGAGCCTGGAGGGAAGTGCACGACCTCACGGTCGCGAAGGCAGCTGTAGGCTTGCTGGAAAACGAGTGGAGCCACGTTTTCCCAGCGTAGGCTTGGAACTAATGTCACATTAGTGAACGCTGGAAACTGTGGTTCGTTGTCACCGGGAAACGAATTGGATTTGCGCGACCCATTCCCGTGTAGCGTCTTCCAGGTGAACAGACTGAGAGATGGGATCTCAAACAACAACAACGCATGGCAGTCCAGTTTTATGTGCCCTCCTTTCAGGAGGATCTGAAAGCGTCTAAAACCAGGAAGCAGCGCGCTGGGTGGAGGACAGAGCCAGCGCGATAGGTTTGATTGCTTCCTCTTTAGCAATTTCTTATCGTCCAAAAAATAGAGTCTTTGAAAGAGGAAAGATTTCTTCATCGCCCGGGCCTTGGCTCCGATTCTCCGCATAAGATTGTTTCGAGGAATCGGTAAAGAGATGATAAAAACCTTTACAAAAACTAAAGATAAAACATGAAGCTGAAAGGACTGCAGCGAAAAGCGATAGCCATAGAAACATGCTTGGTAGCAAGACATAATACCATCAAAACTACTGTTTCTTTTACTTTAACCCTCAGTGTTCTGATTTGAAATTTGTTTGATCAAGATTTTAGCACTGTTATAATTGGATTGTATTTATTGCTCACAAAATCATAATTTGGCCCTCCCCACTTGCCAATCACTTAATTGTATAGAAAATGTTTGGTATACTCTGGCTTGCTGACCATCTGCCAAGCTGCTCTAGCATTCTCTGTGTCTGGGCGGGTGGTCTTCTACTCCCAGCAGTTCTGGTCAATGCCAAGGAGACTCGTTAGCTGGCAGCTGGTAATTATTCTACTTAGTTTACAAATATTAAGGGCTAACTACCTGGTAAGCTGTGGGCTAAGAGCTGGGAATTCAGCAATGAACAAGACACAGCCCCTGCCTGCATGAAGCTTGCCCCTGGAGCGAGGCAGATAGACATTCAGTAGTTATCCAGTGTCTTTTACCACTTTCATAAATGCAAGATGCTGTGAGATTATAAGAAGAGAACCAGATGTGGTCTGTGGTTCAGGGAAGGCCTAACAGATGAGTTAGGATTTGCCTAAGTGACACAGATGAAATGGAGGTACCAGTCAGAGGAAATAAATGTCTTACCAAAAGGTTTTATGGTGGGAGAATGTAAGGCTGGAGCATCGAGGTGCAGTGTCACAGTGGAAACTGGTGAGACTGACGAGGCCTGTGGCCCAGGAAGGGTTCTGTTTTTTACCCTAAGAGAGCTGGGAAACCTTGGAAAGCTTTGTTCTCACCACAAGGAAATGAGGAGAGCCTGGCAGAAGCTGTCTCTGGGTTGAGGAGTTCCACCATGTTGCTCTCCTCTGAGTCACAGGGACCTAAGCCCTCAATAAAAGATTTCCTGCTAGATCTCTGCCTCACTGATACCCGACCCATATTCTACAAATCCACAGAGTTTATAAAGAAGTAGTACATCAGGGACACCTGGTTGGCTCAGTCATTGAGCGCCTGCCTTCGGCTCAGATCAGGATCCCGGAATCCCGGAATCGAGTCCCGCATCGGGCTCCCTGCTCAGCTGGAAGCCTCCTTTTCCCTCTCTCAGCCACCCTGCTTGTGTTCCCTCTCTAGCTATGTTTCTCTCTGTCAAATAAATAAAATCTCTTTTTTTAAGTAGTACATCAAATCCCCTCTAAGGACGGGAGAAGTAGGATGTCTTGTTAGATTATGCTACTTACCTGAGACCTACTTTGATTATCTTACCTAACAGGTGTGCATTCGAGTATAAGGCTGTTCTCTCCACGGCTTAACCTCCTACTGGTTGTGTGACCTTGGTCAAATTATGTTACCTCTCCGTCATCTGCAAGTAGGGATAATGGCATTATCTACCCAAGACACAGCCCCTGCCTACATGGGGCAGATCACACTGGGGTCACAAGAGGATGGAGCCAAGAGGATTGCTGTGGGGGTTAAAGGAGTTGGTGTGTGGTTAGCCCCCAGAACGGTGCCTGCCTATAAGGTAGGAGCTCACAAATGGTAGCTGTTACTCCCATGATGTTCAGACATGAATTATAAACAACTTATATCATAGAATTATAGGAGACTAAAATACACTGCAAAATAAGGCCAAGTTGTGCTTCATATAGCTTTAATGATTCAGGCAACTGAAATACACAAAATATTGAAGGGGTTCATGTCGACTCTCCAGTGTATCCCAAGAGGTGTATTTTAGAATAGTTCTCTTAGTTACCATATATCTCATTTGCTTCCATAGAGTTAGGAAAAATGTGGTTATTTCAAATCTCTTATTGTTTAGAAAGCCAGATCAATAAAAGTTTACTAGGCAAACGTATGCACGTAGCTTAAATGTACGTTAAGTCCTTAGGATTATACTGAAGTACTTATCATAAGTTTATATTTAGAAAGTTTCTGAAAAAGTTAATATATGGAATTAACCATCCCTGACAGGAGTTCTGGGCCATATTTGTGTTTTGAGCATTGAGACAATGTCACAGGTCTGCCTCTCAGTAGGTGTTTACTGCAGTAATATTAGCACTAATAGGACAGGGATCGTCAATCATCTGCACCAGGAAGGGCCCTCTTATTGAAAATAACTGCAAACCATCCCTGACTAGTCTCGGCAGAGAGAAGGACTTAGTCAAAGATTTTAAGGCACTCTTCATGAAATATCCTTGCCATATCAGAACCGAGAACTCAAATGCTCAAATGTCTTCATGTGTGTCTCTGCCTTTCGCGGTGTGTGTGTGTGGACGTACGTGTGTGCGCGCGCCTATTGGTTTCATTGATCTTTTGCTTGCACACCAACTTTCTTCACCTGGTCACTGACAGCCTCAATGTTCACAGTTTTGTCACTAAAGAAAGGCCAACTCTCTTTTTAAGTCCCTATTACAAAATCTTAGGCAAGGACTCTGGGATCTCAGTGCCCAGCTGAGTCAAGGGCTCATGCCTGGGATAATCAAATGGCCAAGAACAGGTCACGATGCACTGACATGGCAGCCGGAGGGGAGTGGTCGAGGCACTTCCCACAGGGAAAAGGGGTGCTGAGCAGACACGTCCATGAATATGCATTTCACATGGCAGGTCACACTGAGGTCACTCCAATGGAGCCTCCTTTGCTTTGGCTGCCTGACCTGTGCTTCCCCGTGTGATAGGCTCCCCAGCCCTGAAGGCCAAGTTTACACCTCTAATTTTACCTTTGGAAGCACTGCTTGGAATCATAAGGGTACAATTCTGAATAGTTGTTTTAGGACACCCTAACTTTTATAAGCGCGTCCAATGCATCAAAGAGAAAAATCTGACATGGTTTAAACTTGGACATTTAGTAAATACTGTGACAGTCCATTATAAAGCACTTCACGCCGTGTCAGACTGCATTATCCCATGAGTTAAGGTGTCACCTGTGCATTTAAGAACAGTATGTGTCATCTCTGTACATGGGGGGGTGTGTACCATGTGAGAACATCAAGATAGGTACACATCACCCACCCATATGAGAGTTTCATGCCTCTCCAGGACTGAGGCTAGGTACCTGCCATCTGTGCATGTGAGGACAGGTGTGTGCTATTTGTATACGTAAGAGAAGGCTAAGACATCATGCTTAGCAGGAGAGCTCATTTGTACCTTTTGTGGGCTCAGAGGGTCTTATATCTTCACTCCAGTGAATATGCACTGAGTACCTGTCATACGATAATTATAAACAAATTATTTCAGTGCCTATGAAGCAAAAAGCTGAAGCTAAATGGGTGTTTGGTTTTTGTCTTTTGTTATTGGCTTATGTGCGATCTATAGGACACAGGTCTCCATCATGGCACTGTGATGGGCTTTGGAGACAGACAAGAATGATGTTGGCTGTAGTTGACATATCTAAAGCTCTTGTTCCTCATCTGTGGAGAAGATGGGCAGTACACATCTCAAAGAGTTGTTATAAGGATTAAGTAAACTGACATGAAGAGAAGCTAGCATAGTGTCAGGCACAGGGGCGGTACAAAAATTTGTCCTTCCAAAAAAGCATTTGCTACCTAGGACCCCATTCTTGGTTGGTTGGTTCTTTCTTTTTCTTTCTTTCTTTCTTTCTTTCTTTCTTTCTTTCTTTCTTTCTTTCTCTTTTTTCTCCCTTCTTTCTGTCCTTCCTTCCTTCTTTCTTTTTTCCTTCCTTTCTTTCTAAGAGAGAGCATGTGCATGTTCACACTGAGCAGGGGAGAGGCAGAGGGAGAGAGAGGATCCCAAGCAGGCTCCACACTCAGCACAGAGCCCAACACAGGACTGACCTCATGACCCTGAGACCATGACCTGAGCCAAAATCAAGAGTTGGACACTAACCAACCAACTGAGCCACCCGGGTGCCCCATTATTTTCTTTTTCTTTACAAAGAATTCTGGGGAAACATCTGGGATTTGGAAAGGCAAGCACTATTTAGCAGTCTTTATGAAGACAGGGACAGTTCCCCCCACTGCTGTGAGGGACCCTATTTCTTCAGCCCAGGGAAGCTGCTTTGAGGCCTGGAGGATTTGTGTTTTTGTAAACATCAGGAATCCACCCCCTTGGCCTGTGGGATCAACTTTGCAAAGAAGAAGCCGAAGTAACGCTTGTGCCGAAGGGACGGTCCTCACGAGAACTCGATGGTGGTCAAGGACTGTGTTAGTGTGCAGGGTCTCATGGTGGGTCTCCAGGAGCTGTCCAAGAAATACTTGGTGAGGGAGGTTAGAGACTTGTTCTACTGATGTTAAAGAGACCCAAGCAAACCTATAGGTGGTGAGGCTTAGGGAAACTTGAGAGCCAAAATAGAACATTTTCTCTTGCTTTATCTTGGCTAAACTACCAGTGAAAGCAAAGGTGCAGCAGCCAGAATAGCTTATGGGGACAGAGGGTGTCCAGGACGGAGAGGAAAGGGGAAAGGAAGTGGGAAATGATGGAGAAAAGCTAGAAACGCCCAGTGCTCCTGCTTGCCGCCCCAATGGCCACTCCTTCCCGGTTCCATGTACCCAGATCCTCCCTACCCCTCAACCCCAGGCCGGTCTCAGCTTTGCTGACTATTCCAGTTCCTGCTGGCCCTCCTCTTTCTTCTCGGTGGCATGGGATTTAACATTAAAATGCACACTGTGGTGTTTTTAGCTCTTCCCCTGTGTTCTATACTCTGTTCTTAGAGGAAGGAAGAAAATCTGTTTATGCACATAACACTATGCCAGGTCCTTGTGAGGGGGGCACACAGGGAGAGGCAATGAGGGTCTGTCCCGAATGGGGACCTGGAAACATGGGCAGGGGAGTGGGCACACCAGGACGTCTGCTGCAGTCCAGCTCCTCCACGGCCGGAATCCACTTATTATTACAATAAATTAGTTCTACCTGTGAAGAGCTTCTCTAGGATTCTGGGTGGTCTCATTTCCTGGAAAGATGTGCCAGAAGATAGCTAGGAGACCAACTACAGTGCCTACCACTGCCACTAACCTTAAGGCCACACCGATATTCATCACCCGCCTCCCCCACCGCCCATCGTAGCGTTTCCTTATCCTTGGCTAGCGCCTCTTCTGATCTAAGCAGCTCACCCATTGAAAGGAGCCACACTTTCCTCCACGAGAAAGCTATACTCTTCATTACCATGACCTTTTAAGCCTCCACTACCTGTGTTTGTCCATTTGCCATCAAGATTTGGCAAGGGATCATTAATGCAAAAAACAAAATAAAACAAAACAAAACCCCACAGGACAAATAAACCAGAAACTAACGAGATTGGTTATCTACAAGGGTGGGTGGGAACTGGAAAGAGGGTAGAGTAGATGAGGTGGAGAGGAAGTGTACCTTCTCCTTCAGCTCTGACTCTGAAGACCATGGTCAGGTTTCACACACCTCCGAGATACTTAACACCAACCAGGATGTGGGAGGAACCCAGAGTAAAATACAGAAAGCAACCAATGAACCTAACTGCACTACAAATGAACAACATAAGCACACCGTGGCAAAGAAAGGACCTAAGCTAAATAACTTCAGAAAATAGTATTTCGATTGGATAAGGGTAACAGGCTAAAATAAATGGACATAAATAATATGCACTAGTTACTGAATTTTTCAAAGGAGTATAGTAGCAATTGTGCAACTATTTTACGTACATGCTAGGACAGAGCAAACAAGCAAATACATATGGATAATGAGATCGAGTTTCTCACTGTTGGAGAAAGAAGTTACAAATAAGGAGAAAGGAAGGCTAGAATCAATCCTGTGGTGTTGGGTTGGAATCTGAGGTTATCAAGACTAATTCATGATTTGTAGTATATATGCAGATTAATAGATACAGAAATAAATATAGTTGTGTGTAGTGTGTGTGAGTATGTAGTTGTGTGTGTTCTCTAGCCTTGTCTACTGAGAGGACCCAAAAGCAAAAACACCCAAGTAGTAATGATCCCCCCTAGGGACCAAGTCATGGTTTCTAAATGTCTTCTTTCTAGTGAGCAGAACTAGGGTTCATTGGTTAAGTGGTTGATTCCAGAATTGGGCAGGAACACACAAGAAGAATCTGACACACCTCCTGGTGCCAGGAAGTAAAGAAAGACTCAAAAACTGATAGAGACATCGCAAGAACTTAGAAGTTAATGTGAAGGAGCTCCCAGTGGCCAAATATTATATATTTTGTTACTAGGGATAACTGAGTAACCAAATATAAATATTAATGAACTATAAGTTGCAGAATAAAGTGAATAGCTATGAGTTTATATTGACATAAATAAATAATTTGAATAACCAAATAAATCAAAGAAAAGAATCAGTTCTTCCTTATAACAAATTCCAATTACTAAATGTGGGAAGAATTATTGAAATAGCAAATCACCATTAGATGAACACAGCCATAATAACTGGTGGGCATGAATCCTCAATGAATGTTAGAAGTCAATGGATGAAAAGATAATGAGAAACAGGATGCTTGCATATTCTCAAAGTATCTCCCCACAAGATACTTATTAATTACAATGAGAAAATTAATAACCTTACATTGGAGAAACCTGGAAGATACCACTGTAACCAAGTGCTCAAAGTTACCATCAGCAATACTAAGACATATTATCACGGACCCCTGTTATGATGCACCAAGAAAAGCACGTGACTCCTGTGGCATTCTTGCCAAAATGCATGATTTTTATCTAATCTAATGAGAAAATGTCAGATAAACTCAAATTGATGGACGTTCTAGAACAAAATCGACCAGTACTCTTAAAAAAATATTAAGGGGTGCCTGGGTGGCTCAGTTGGTTGAGCGACTGCCTTCAGCTCAGGTTATGATCCCGGACACCCAGGATCGAGCCCCGCATCGGGCTTCCTGCTTGGAAGCCTGCTTCTCCCTCTCTCACTCCCCCTGCTTGTGTTCCCTCTCTCGCTGTGTTTCTCTCTGTCAAATAAATAAATAAATAAAATCTTTAAAAAAAATATTAAGGTCAGGGATGCCTAGGTAGCTCATTTGGTTAAGCATCTGACTCGATCTCAGCTCAGCTCTTGATGTCAGGGTCATGAATTCAAGCCCCATTTGGGCTCCGCACTGGGCCAGGAGCCTACATAAAAAAAAAAAAAAAAGACGTTAAGGTCATGAAAGACAAAGAAAAGCTGAAAAATTGTCCCAGATTAGAGGAAACTAAGGAGCATGACAGCTAAAGGCAACATGGAATGCTAAATTGAATTTTAGACCAGAAAAAAGACATCAGTGGGGTCACTGGAGAAAATCAAATGGGGTCTATAGATTTATTGCTAGTGCCAGGTCAATGTTAATTTTCTATTTTTGATCACTGTTCTATGTCAGATCAGCTTTTACTGGGGTTTTGGGAGTAGAAGCATCCATTGTGCTGAAGGGACAGGTGCCCTTCCTTCATCCCCTCTACCGTCCACTGCCCCGGTAGGGACAGACACCATTAGTCACCGCCAGAGAGGAGTCAATGACCAACAAGATATAAGACTTCCCAAGCGCAATAGACAGCAAGAAGAATTTCCCTGATTAGCACCCAAGCCCTGTCCCATGGCTCTCACAGAAGTTGCTTCCCTATGGAATAGGGATCTGCCACATGGTGGTTACTTACCTTTGACTCCCAGGTCAAAAACAGACAAAGGAAATGATTGACAAAATTAATTACATAAATATTTAAAGTTTCTGGATATAAAAACATACTATAAATAAAATTAGTAAAAAATGAGAAACCAGAGAAATATTTGCAATATATAAGGTATCAATTTCCTTATCATATAAGAACTCTTATTTTTTTTAAAACATTTTATTTATTTGACAGCAAGAAACACAGCTAGAGAGGGAACACAAGCAGGGAGAGTGAGAGAAGGAGAAGCAGGCTTCCCGCCGAGCAGGGAGCCCGATGTGGGGCTCGATGTGGGGCTCGATGTGGGGCTTGATCCCAGGTCTCCGGGATCATCACCTGAGCCAAAGGCAGTCGCTTAGCCAACTGAGCCACCCAGGCGCCCCTCATATAAGAACTCTTAAAAACCAATAATTGGGGCTTCTGGGTGGCTCAGTCGGTTAAACATCCAACTCCTGATCTCAACTCAGGTTTTGATCTCAGGGGCTTGAACTCAAGCATTGGACTCCATGCTGGGTGTGGAGCCTACTTAAAAAAAAAAAAAAAAAGGGTGCCTGGGTGGCTCACTGGGTTAAAGCCTCTGCCTTCAGCTCAGGTCATGATCTCAGGGTCCTGGGATCAAGGCCCACATCAGGCTTTCTGCTCAGCAGGGAGCCTGCTTCCTCCTCTCTCTCTGCCTACTTGTGATCTCTCTCTCTGTCAAATAAATAAATAAAATCTTTAAAAAAAAAAGAAAGAAAAGCAATAATCAGAAGATGAATGCTGTAATATTGACTAAAGTAGGGAATATCAATAGGCGTTTCACAAGAAATACTAGTGGCCTGGGATGTAAAAAATATATCTTTTATTTAAAAATGCAAATTAAATCAATGATGTACCATTTTCCATTTTAATTATAAATAATAAAAAAAATATGGAAGGCCATTTGGCAATTTGCAACCCTAAAAATGTGCACATCCTTTGACCTAATCATTTCAAATTCAATCATTTATTCTGAGAAGATCATCACGCATGCAGGCAAAGATACAAGGAAGTACATTAGATCATCATTAACAATAGCAGACAAAGAACTGATCTAAACGTCCATTTGAATTAGATCCAACCAGCAGTGACCAAATTCTCAAAACTCAGCCAGAAGAAATGAAGGTGATGCTTGGAAGGAAAGATACACCTAACATGAGGAATCGCTTAAAGGAAAAGGATGACGACTTGGACTCTTACTAGATTTTTTTTTTTAGGCCCCTTTCTTTCTTTTGTCTTTTTATCCCTTGAGGAACTGAATGCCTGTTTGTATATGGATTGCACTGTAATTTGACCATTAGTGCACAGAACTCAGTCTGTCCCCACCTGATCTCAGGTGTTGATTAAACATCTTCTCCTCTGGGCTGTCTGTTGTTTGGATAAAATCAAGATTAATTACTTGTGTTCCTTCTTACAAAAAGAGATGCACACTTTGCTTTGGAAGAGATATATATGCTGTAAATTATATATGATAGTATGTTCCCATTTATTGAATGATTTTACATGTTTATATAGTTTTGTATATATACTTGCAGACTCTCAAGTAAGAATATTATACTTCTAAGTTAATTTGACCTTATAAAGATGGATCTTGTTAATCTGATTAAACTGATTGATACCTAGTCTTATGTAAGTGTTTTTGTTCTTCACAAGGGTTTATACAGTGAAATATATATGAGCTATATATGCATTCTAATAAAACTTTTATTAGAAAGAGTTGAATAGCTTTATAATAACAAAATATTACATTTAATAAAGTCTTCTGTATTTCTAGGAAGTATATGTTTACTTATATTATCTGAAGTACTGTATTTGAATATTGTAGGGTCAGAAACTTATAAAAACAGAAATATAAATACCATAGAAAATCATAAAAAGTCACAAATGGGTGGAAGCAACCCAAATTTCCATTGGTGGGTGAATGGATAAACAAAAAGTGTTCTATCTATACAGTAGAGTACTCTGAAGCCTTAAAAAGAAAGGAAATTCTGAGTCAATCATAGAAAGACAATTATCTTGTGATTTCACTCATGTGGAATTTAAGAAACAAAACAGAGGAGCATAGGGGAAGAGAAGGAAAAATAAAACCAGACAAAATCAGAGAGGAAGACAAACCATAAGAGACCCTTACTCATAGGAAACAAAGGGAGGGATTCTGGGCATGAGGGGAGGGGGCACATGGAGTGACTGGGTGGTGGGCATGAAGGAGGGCACATGAGTTCATGAGACTGATGAATCACTGAACTCTGAGGCTAATAATACACTACATGTTAATTAATTGAATTTAAATTAAAAAAATAATAAAAACAAGTAGAAAGGAAACCCTATAAACATGCTACAAATATGACACTAAATAAAAGCCGGTCACAAAATAACAAATATTGACCAATTCCATTATGTGAGATATCTAAAGGAGTCCAATTCATAGATACAGGACATAGGGTGGGAGGAAGAGAAGAAAGAGTACTTGTTGTGGGTGGGTTCTAGTTCTTCAAGAGAAAATGTTCTGGCAATCTGATTCAAAACGATGCAAATGCACTTTAACTCCACTAAGCTATACATTTAAAAATGGTCAAGAGAGTACATTTTATGATACGTATTTTTTCACCACAATAAAAATAAACAACCTTTTTTTAGTCACACACAAAAAAATCACAGATGATGCTGACCTTCCAGGCTATTACAGGAGGTATTTATTCATTTATTTTAAAATCTATAGTCCATCTGCTATGTGCTAGGCACTTTGCTCAATGTCGGAGTTAGATGGTGATTAGGAAATGATCCCTGCTCTCAAGAGTTTCCAGTGTAGTTGGAGACAGAGAGAAATAAACAGTGTGATATGGTAAGTACCACATTGTAGGAATAAAGTACCAGGTGCCAGGGAAACACAAGGAAGGGGGGGGGTCTCATCTGGTCTTCAACTGGTTCAGGTCAGAAAAGGCTTCCCGTCTTCTTGCTGGAGTGCAGGTGGTAAGTATGAGTGACCTGGGCAAAGGTGCAAAATGAAAGCTCCGTGGAGGCACAGGGAGTCAGTCACCGACACTGAGAAGCCAGGTGTGACCAGAGACTTCGGTCGCAGAGAGCTGAAGAGATTAAAGAGACTGACAGCAGAGACTGGGCCAAGGAGTTTGGATCTTATCTGAGATCAAGAAGAAGTCCTGAAAGCTTTTAAAGGAGAGGAAGAGTGTGTCCAAATTTGCATCTTCAAAGCATTATTCTGGCTGCTACAGTGAGAAACAGATTGAAGGAGAACAGAATCAGCGGCAAGAGTATTAGTAAAGATTTAACAGGTGGCAGGTGACCTTTGCGACAGACTGAGAAATGAGTGGGAGGAGAAGAAATGATGAGTTTAGACAACTTTTTCTACAAGCGTGGCTTTGAGCAAGAGAGATAGCAGGATAGCTGTAGGGAAGTCTGGAGTGAAAGGGTGTGTGTGTGTAAGGGTGAGAGGGGCAGGCATGTTTAAACACAGATAGGGAGGACAGACCAGAACTAGTCCCTAAGGGGAATGGAGGACATAAGACCATATTTCACATAATAGAGCCTAGGAGAGAGAGGGCAGGACCACCCTCCCATTTTAACAAGAGGAGAAGGGGAAAGAATAGATTTAGCTGCAAGTTTGTGAGTTTGCCCTTAGGAAGTTGAGAAGTTCTCATATTATGGTTTGTTTTTACTCTGTAAATTGGAAGAAAAGTTCATCGCAAAGGAGTCAATGGAGAGATGATGGTTTACAGAGATGTTTAAGTGTGACATTGGAGCTAACAAGAAGAGGAAAGAAGAAAACAAAAAATTAGAAGAGCCTTGGAAAAAAGTGAGATTCCATTATATGCACCAAAATACACATAAAGGAAAGGAATTAGCTGGAAGAGAAAAAAAGGAACGTTAAAAGTATTTGAAAAAAACAATGGCTAAAGCATCCCAAATTTTATGAAGCACATCAATCTATTAGCCAAGAAGCTTAACAAACTCCAAGTATGGTGAACAAAGAGATCAACACCCAGACACATCATAGTAAAAATGTTACAAGACAAAGACAAAGATAAAATCATTAAGGCAGCAAAAGAAAACAACTCATCACATACAGGGCTTCCCCCGAAGATTAACAGCTGACTTTTAATCAAAAAGAAGGAACACCAGAGATAAGTGGAATGACATATTCAAAGTGCAGAAAGTGAAATATTACCAAGCCAATAATATCATATCCAGTAAAATTATCTTTAAAAAAATGAAAGCAAAATAAAAACATTCTGAGATAAACAAAAATCTGAGACAATTTGTTGATAAGCCCACCTGCCTGACAAAAAGTATTCAGGCAGAAAATAGGTGACCTCAGACAGTAATTTGAATGAGCAAGCGCGCGCACACACACACACACACACGCGCAGAGCTTCAGTAAAGCTAATTCTGTAGTAATTGCAAAAGATAGCACATAATTATATAATCCTTCTCCTGTTTTCCCTAAACTGATTTATAAAGCAATGTGTGTATAATTATATTGTTGGGTCTATAATACATAGACATGCAATATATTTGACAATAACTTTATATAGAAGGAAAATAGGAGCAAAGCTATATGGGAGTGAGGAAAGGACACAAGGTAATAATCTGAATCTACAGTAATGAATGCAGGGAACCAGAAGGGGTCCATAAGAAGGTACTATAACAACCCTAACAATATACATAGTTGACCCTTGAACAATGCAGGGGTTAGGGGGCATGGACCCCACACACAGTTGAAAATCTGCATATAGTATTGACTCTTGCAAAACTTAACTACTAATAGCCTACTGTTGGCCAGAAACCTTACTGATCACATAAAACATTGGCTAACACTTATTTTGTATGTTCAATGTATTATCTATTATATTCTTACAATAAAGGAAGCTAGAGAAAAGGAAGCATTATTCAGAAAATCATAAGGAAGACAAATACATTTGCAGGACTGTACCATAAAAAAAAAATCAACATAAAAGTGGACCCAACTGAAACCTATGCTGTTCAAAGGTCAACTGTACTTTCTTTCCCTTCTCCTCTGTTCCTTGAAAATATGTGAGGCTATAATGCATTAATCATAACAATGTCTTATGGAGTTTTTAACATACAGAGGAGTGATATTTATAACATTAATAATAAAGGGGGGCAAAATGGAGCTTTTTAGGATTAAAGTGTCTTTCACTGGGACTAAGTCATTATAAATATGAAGTAGATTTCCATGTTAGATTAAAACTGAACTATGGTTGTGGTTGTATAACCTTGTGAATTTACCAGAAAACTTTGAATCGTATGCCTCAAATCAGTGAATTGTATGCAATGTGAATTGTATCTTTTATTTTTAAAAGACATAAAAGATATGAATAGCAACATATAACTATGATTTAACACATAAAACGTATCAGTGTTATATTGGTCCGAGAACATGCATTCTTTTCAAATATCCATGCAGCCTTTACACACACACATTTATATTAGGCAATAAAGGAAATGTAAATATAGTCCAAAAAAGTAGAACTTCTATTGTCTGCAATGCAATAAGACTAGATATTAAATAAAAGGATCAACAAAACAATCAAATAACTTACAAATCAAGAGAAAAGTTGTCTTTAAAAATCTTTTGGGTATAATAAATCTTTCAGATATAATAAAAATGGCAATTTTAGTTATGCTCAGAAAATAATTATGAGAACAACCTATAATAAATTTTGAGGATATGGCCAAAGTGTTAGTTACTCAAGAAAATTTATAGTTTTAGGCTTCAGTTCAAGATTCGGCTTGTATTATTGGAAAAGAATAAGTGGGCCATCATTCAGTTCTGGGAAGTAAAAGGGGTTTTCTTTATCCAAAGCCTGATATTTACAAAGTTGCTCAAAGGATCCAAGATAATCATAACATGAAAATAAGAATGACTATGGATGATGAATTTGCCATGGTCAAAACTAATTCTCCTTTACATATCTCCTGAGCCAACAGGGGAGTGGTTTTGCCTTTCGTGTGACGTTTTTGAGGGGTCAGTCCTTTGGGGCAATGGACTGGGATACACATACAATAAATCCAACCTGATGAGAGACTGCAAAAAAAAGGGCAAATTTCACACAGTCTGTGACAGGTGGCCAATTGAGGAAGGGAAATCGAGGGATAGAGGATACTGACATGGAACAGAATGAGTTTAAAGCAAAGGGAAACTTGGGAAAAGGAATCCAGTGACACTCTGCATCATCACACTGCCACAGTCTAAGGGACGACCCACAGAGGATCATCACGCACCATAAACAGAACCTCATCCATTAACACCTGACACGTTCTTTTCCATTTTAAGAATTATGCATGATTATGATTTCACCCCTGGTTTTCTGAAAGAGAAAACAAAATTGATTTTCCTGAACTATAAAACAAAATATAAACGAAATGCTTGTTTAATATTCCAGGCAAAGCCCCAGTCATAGCTTTTTTTCACTGCATTATGAAATTTAAGTTCCTGTTTTCAGGAATTTTAGATTCACTCCATTTTTTTGTGTATGCGTATAGCATGTGATACTCTTTACCCTAGGATAATGAGGACCTCCCACAAATTAACCTTTCGTCTGCAATTGGTTGCTTTGTGTGAATTTCTTTTTCAGATTGTTGTCAAGATGAAGGCAAGAAGCTGGGGCACTTTGGGACTGGCCCCACATCAGAAGGGCTTGGTGGGCCGGCAGGGGGGTGGTCCTTTGTGGCCCACGGTGCACTGGAAAATGGAAGATCAGCCCTAGACCAGCCCAGGCTCCACTGACAGTCTTTCCTGGGTCAGACACACAGGTCCAAATACCAATTTCCCTTGAATCATCAGTGATCTTCAGGTGGGAGTCCATATTTTGGCCTGGCCTGTCCAGGTTCTGTGTTAATATGGCCTTACTTTCACTGCTCATCCTCTCTTACCTTACACGAGCCATCCTCCTCGGGTGAAGCCAACTTCTCTTGATCATAGCTGACCGTAGGGAACATGACTGGAAGACACCCGAACAGCAGCTGAGCCCCACAGGGAGAGGTCCCTTGCCTTTAGAAACCACTCGATTCACACGTGAGAATTATCATGGAGCTGACTCCTGGTGTCAGGATCCCAAGACTGAACTGACAAGCAGTTTTTTTTCCTTGGAGCCATGAATTCCAAACTTCTGTGCCAAAGAAAAGATGCATCTGATAGTTCGTGGGGCATGTCGTGGCCCGTGCTAACACTTCTTTTCTTATTTGTGCTCCAGACCTACATACCACTACTCAACTTTGACTTGGACAGAATTTATGGCTTTATTTTTTAACCTGCTGGACCAGGTCTTTTTATGGGGAAAACTGAATGGGTTTGGCTCTCAATCATGAGAGACGCATGGCTGCTGCATTCTAGCTTTTTCACATTTCAAGGTCGGTTTGTTTTTCTTCTCTTATTCTATTTTTAAAGTTTATCAATGCATGGAAAAATCAAGTATTTTTTAGGTTAATTGCAAATATGAGCCATAAACTCTGTGTTCATTTCTCAATGCACAATCTAATGCAGCCAATTCACTCCAAGCGAATACCCCTGGACCTAGGGAAATCTCTCTAGTGGCCAGCAGTCACTGGCCTTCAGCTTCCCGTGTATCATAAACTGAAAGGAACCCACCACTCAGCCTCATCAGGTTCGGTCACCCATGGACCTCTGAGTTGTACCATCCCTGGGACCTCCCCAGCCTTGCTTTCCCAGGATTTTCTGATCTAATTGGGCCTACAAAAAAACCACTAATAAAATTGGATAACCTGACTTACGTATTTTTGTTTCAAGGTACTACCTCGGGATTTTAATGTTTTACATCAGATATTGAATATTTAATACATGATTACATTGATGAGTCACTAACAAAATTTGATTTCCCTCTGGGAGTGTGCCTTGCCTTCTTACAATTCACCCAGTACATTTATCTGTCATGACCCAAAAGGGTGTGTGCCATTATTTCAGTGTGGGAGAATTTCAAATGATTAGCCACAACCTCAATGTTTTGAAGGTGTGACTGTTGTGGGCAAAGCCAGATAATTAATTAGATTTGAACAGTCTGTATGCCCAATGTCTGTCCTTGGAATTAACTGAACCTCTTCCAAAAAGAAAAAAGGAGAAGAAGAAGAAGAAGAAAGGATTACTTATGTCCTTTGGAACATAAATCAAAAAACTTTAAAATGTTTCAATAATTCTTAAAATGTCTGTAATTGTCCTAGTTCCCTGTGCTTAAAGGGATTTATTGAGAATTATTTTCCCATGACAACTTAAAAAAAAAAACAAACCCTAAGTTGAAAAAAAGGAACTGGAATAATTGGCTTTGATGAATTCAAATTACAGCGGCACACTGTAGTTATGGGTGCAGAGAGTTTAAAGGGGCAGATATGCCCAGAAAATATACTCTGTGAATTAACATATCACACTGCAAAAGGTAATGAGCAGTGCTGGGGCGTGCAGCCTTCACTCACTCAATAAATGGGTCATCCTGGGCTTAATTCTTTGATGGTTTCAGGACCGGGCAGAGTGATGTGGTTTTGCAGATAAGATCTGTGCTCTGGGCCAAAATATAGGAAAGCCTCTCCTTGCATCATCCCACAGAGCAAGATCGGTGGGGTACCTAGGATCCTAGCATTGCTCTCCATACCACCCGAGCCTGAGCCCTGTTCAGTCTGTGGGGCGGGAGCTCACTCATGACTGCATGACTCCTGGTGGTTTCTGGTGCGGTTACCAAGCTTCAGGAAACTTCAGAGGAATACAGAATTATTAGGTAAGGACCAGCCACACTCCAACTGATGGAGAAAGCATCTGAGTAAGTGAACACCCATTTCCTAAAAGGAGACTTCACCCTCTGATTCAATGATGGGTGTCCCTAGAATGGTTTTTCTCATGAACTAAACCCATTCACAGTAAGTTCCAGATAAAGGGTAAAGGAAAAAACACACCTTCCCAGTTAAGACCAGACAAGAAATTTAGGACTATGTCACCTGCAAAGGGGTTTGTGGGAAGATCTCATAGGCTCTCAGACTTGGGAGATGAACCTGTTCCCAGGGACCGGTATCACCGATTCATCCCAGGAGCAGCCAATCAAGATGTGGCTCCTTTGGTTTGACCTCCATCCACCATCATCACTGCTGCCTTCCCCTGGCTTGCCATCCTTGTGTCACTCATGCAAGATCCAAGGTGGCTGGCCATGTACCCCCAACTTGGCTGTCCCATGCCTCCTCATACCCCACCAGAATCCAAGAGAGAAAGGATTTGCCTCTCCGGTTTCCAATGAGGCTTGAGAGCAGCAGGAGATAGCTGCCTACAGTCACCCCCAGGCCGAGACCACACTGTAGGGAAAGGTCACTTCTTGTCAAGACTTGAGGTGCCACTGTGAGGGAGAGATAGAAGCTGAGATCCAAACTCAACCCAAGGTCCTGCCTGGCTGAGAAGGCAAAAGGGCACTCCAGGATTAGGGCTGGGAGCCCAGCCCATGAGGGCTCCTCCCTCTTCAGAACTCCCCAGCAACCATGTGGGTCCCACTCCTCCATTCGCATGGTCTCCCTGGGGTTCATGAGTGCCTCCTAGTGAGATGGCAGGCTTCTTAGTGTAATCTCCAAGGAAGCCAGCACAGTGAAGAACATAACAATTACTCAAAACATATGTGTTGACTAAGTATATGAAACCAATGACATATGTGAATATCACAGGCAATGGCACTTTTCTGGAGAGCTAGCCAGCATCTGGGGATAGACCCTGAAACTGAAATCATCTGAAATCCATGTGACCTCAGGCCAGGTTGTTCTCCTTTTGGGGCCTCAGTCTCCTCATCTATAGACATGGATGGTAACACTATCTTGAAGGATTGTTGGGGAAATTAGAGGTCTGGCCCACACCAGGCATCCTCTCCACGGTTTTACCAACCACAATGGGACATGCACTTTTCATATGGTGTTCCTCACACAAACACTCATGCCATGATTAAATACAAATGTGTTGTGTCTTTGAGTTTGTCTTTAGAGAATCTTCGATTAACTCCAAATTTGCTTGACATCATAGAGGATATATATGTATATATGTAAGGGTTTTTTATTTCAGAATTTTTATGTCTTTATGTTAGATTAATATTTATTAATAATAATGTATTCTAGGGGCACCTGGGTGGCTCAGTCATTAAGCATCTGCCTTCGGCTCGGGTCATGATCCCAGAGTCCTGGGATCGAGCCCGGCATCGGGCTCCCTGCTCAGCCGGAAGCCTGCCTCCCTCTCTCCCACTCCCCCTGCTTGTGTTCCCTCTCTTGCTGTTTCTCTGTCAAATAAATAAATAAAATATTTTTTAAAATAATGATAATGTATTTTAAATGGCATCATAAAAGGGTAGGGTAGCGCAACCCGATCTTGTCTTTGGAAAATGTATTACCATATCCTTTGGATAGCAGCAAAGACAGATTTTATTTTTCACTGAAGCAAAATGGACATGCATGTTAGTTTCAAGGGTACAACGTAGTGATTGGATGAGTAGGTACATTATACTGTTTGCCCCATGTGTAGCTACCTTCTGTCACCATACAACACGATTACAATACCATTAGCTCTCCTCCCTACATTGTACCTTACGTCCCTGTGACTGATTGATCCTAAACCTGGAAGCCTGTACCCACCCCCTTCCCTTCACCCATTTTGCCCATCCCCCCTCCTTTCCTCGGACCACCATCAGTTTGTTCTCTGTACGTGCGGGTCTATTTTTATTCTTCCACAAAGACTTTTTAATCCAAGTTTCCAGTTTGAGATGAGGCAAGAAGATTAGGAGGCTTGGCACTTGGTTAATGAAGATACTGAATTTTCAAATTGTCTCCAAGCATTATTGAGTGCTCATTTCGTGCAAGGCTCGGTCCTAGGCATTCAGTATGCACCAGGGAACAAACTGGAAGGAGATCTTTGCCTTCCTGAGGTCACATTCCTCACTGTATTAAAAGGTGGTGAATCTTGGGGGCGGGGGGGGGGGCGTATAAGGAGGAAAGGTTGTGGTACCGAGTACATTTAAGTAGGATGGTCAAGGTGGGCCTCGGGGTGTGGATTTGTAAAGGAGATAATCAAACCCCTCTCCCCCACAAAGTGCCAAGACAACACAATTATCTAGGATGGCTGTCTACAGGGGTCTTATTACTCTGAGAGCTGCCAGGTTCATTTTTCCTCTTAGGATGCGCTATTGTGGATATAATCACAGTTGTTCTTTGGGGAAATGCCTTCTCCCTTCCTCCCAGCCCTGCTTTGCAAGGATTATATATGGATATGTGCTCAGAGAGGCAGTCTGACCTAGGCTAAGGAAAAAAGTCAGTCCTGGTCTCTTGACATGAAATTTGTTTCTTCAGGGAGATTTTTTTTTTTTTAATTCGAAATTTAAGTAAAACCCACCCAAATGATATACTGAATGAATTATGTTAAAAGGGACCTATTGGACCAAAATGTGCCCAAGCAAGAGTGAGTGGGACACATCTGGGAGTAGAGTGTGTTCTCCCCTATGGGCTTTGGAATCACTAAACCAATTTCTAAAAGTGCCCCTGACCCCTGTCAGGATTTTGCTTTCCGTAACCTGGAAAACCAAAACAGTCATGGTCTTGGGCCAAGGAGGCACCTGTGTAGGAAGAAATCCCCACCAGCAACTGCTGGGGTTTTCATAAAACTGAGATTGTTCTGAAAATAATTCTGGTTTTGATACAAAATTGAATGGAAGGAGCCAGATACTCCCAGAACCATAGGGGGAACACAGAGGTCAAATTTTAAACGTTCTGAAAGTAACTCTCCAGTGAGCTCATTTTTTTTTTCCTGTTATATCAAAACTAGAGACCGCCCAAGCCACAGCTCCCAGTGCTCAGCTCTGTCCTGTGGGGACAGGAAGAGGCGGGGAAAAGAGGGCTTTGGGAATGGAACTGCAAACTGAGGTCCAAATTCAGCTGAATAATCAGTTGGGAATAAAGCATCTAAGCCCTTAAGAGGGATCTGTGTTGAAAATTTGTTTTAGATCCTTTGGGAATGAAGACACTGCCTGGGTAAATTTGTTGGACTCTATTCTTGTCCTGTTTACCCAAACTCTTTTCACCCTTGAATCCCTTCTCAATGCCATCATAAAAAGTAGTCCCCTTCCCTAAGCTCCTCTTTCTAAGAATAGTCGACTTAATGTTCCTTTGTCCATGGGAGATGTAGTATATTGGGAGAATTGTCCCAAACCTGCTGAGGAACTGAATTCAAAGTAGGGTCAGCAACTAAGAGAGAATAATGCCAGTTTGTCCTCGTGGCCTCCCTCCTGACATGGACAGAAAACGGGATGTCGTTCTTGTCCTGCTAAAGGTGATTTTTTAAAATCCATTGCCCAGTGGGATCAGGTTGGGTTAGGGGCTTCATCTTTATTACTGAACTAATACACCAAGGATAATGGCACAAACTCAAGTGCCAACTCAATGAAATTGCACCAGGTGAGCATCCAGACCAAGGGACAGAAGCCTGCCTCATGTTTCCTGAATCCCAGTCACCCTCCTTCTTCCTGGAACACCTGGGCCACCCAGGTGTCCCCCAGAGACAGGATCTTTAAAGAGGTAAGTAAATAGTTATCAGAGTGGCCTGGGATCCAATATGACTGTCCTTATAAGAAGAGGAAATTAGGGGGTGCCTGGTGGCTCAGTCATTAAGCGTCTGCCTTCAGCTCAGGTCATAATCCTGGAATCCCAGGATCAAGCCCTACATCAGGCTCCCTGCTTGGTGGGAACCCTGCTTCTCCCTCTCTCACTCCCCCTGCTTGTGTTCCCTCTCTAGCTGTGTTTCTCTCTGTCAAATAAATAAATAAAATTAAAAAAAAAAAAAGAGGAAATTAGGGCATCTGGGTGGCTCAGTTGGTTAAGCCTTCAGCTCAGGTCATGATCCTGGAGTTGGGACTGAGTCCTGCATTGGGCTCCCTGCTAAGTGGGGAGTCTGCTTCTCCCTGTGACCCTCCCCCCTCTCATGCTCTCTCTCTTAAACAAATACATAAAATCTTTAAAAAAATGTTTTTAAAGAAGAGGAAACTAGGGCACTGGTATACACAGAGGAAGACCACGTGAAGACACAGGGAGTAGACAGGGCCCTACAAGTCAAGGAGAGAGGCCTTCATAAGAAGCCAATCCAGCTGACACCTTGATCTTGGACTTCTAGCCTCCAGAATTGTGAGGAAATAAATTTCTGTTGTTTAAGCCACTCAGTCTGTGGTGAGAGCAGCCCTACCAACGAGTATCCGAATCTACACCATTCTCCATCCTCACTAACTGGTGGTAGCGTTAGTCATTTTTATTTGAGCTGTTCGGTGAAGGTGGGGGGTATCCAGTGAAAATTCATTATCCTGTTGGTTTGCATTTCCCTGATACGTGATGAAATAGAGCAACCATTTCAACATTTGGGGGGTTGGCATTTTATAAATTGGTTTCACGCCTAATTCCATTATATCAAGAAAACGCATCCTGTATGATTTCAGTCCTTTACAATTTGACCCAAGATATGGCCAATTTGGGTAAAGGTTACAGCGTTCTTCAAAAGAATGTGTATTCTTCAGATGTCAGGAGCAATAATTCATACCTTAATTAGATTAAGTTTGTTAATCCTGTTTACATGATAACATTCTTATCGGTTCTGTATGTCCTCTCAGTTAATGAGGGACATGTGCTAAAATTTTCCCACTATGAATGTGAATCACCTTTTAGTTCCGTTCATTTGCTTTATACATATTGAGGCTATGTGACTAGATGCATACAAATTTAAAATGTCATATCTCCTTGGTGACTGACATTTTTCTCATTATTCCTCTTTTGCCCTCGTAATGCGTTCTTTTTTTTTTTTTTAAGATTTTCTTTATTTCTTTGACAGAGAGAAACACAGCTAGAGAGGGAATACAAGCAGGGGAGTGAGAGAGGGGGAAGTAGGCTTCCCGCTGAGCAGGGAGCCCGATGCGGCCCTTGATCCTGGCACTCTGGGATCATGACCTGAGCTGAGAGCAGACGCTTAATGACTGAGCCACCCAGGCGCCCCAATGCATTCTGTCTTAACATAGATTTTGTCAGATATTAATAGAACTGCCCCCAATTTGCGTTGGTTGTTGTTTACAGTGTCCATATTTCCTATCTTTTTACGTTCAGCTTTTCTGGATCCTATATTGAAGGTGTGTCTCTTGTAAGCAGCATTTTTGTGTGTATGCTCTATTGTTCAATCTGATTACCTTCATCTTTCAAATGGAATACTTAATTCTTTTACATATTTTGCAATTAATGATACATCAAGATTAAAATCTACCATCTTAGTATTTCATTCATTTTCATTCCTCTATGCTCATCTTTTCAACTTTTTAATCTTCTTTTGATTAATCCAGCCATGTTTATCATTCCTTTTTCCCTTTCACTAACTTGTCAAATACATATACTTTTACTCTTTGGCATCTGAAGATAACAGTATGTACCTTCTGTTTATTAGAGTCTAATATAAATTCATTCATTTCTTTTTTTTCCTGGATGATTAAAAATAAGTTCTGAGTTTTTGAGCTCCCTTGCATCCTGTAGTATTTTTTCGGCCTCACTTGGCGCTTACCCCTTCCATGCCTATTGGCTCCACATACAACTAACTTCCAGCATCCATGACTTAACCTGGCCTGAGGGCTTTTTTGGATGCTGGGTGCAGAGGAGGCTAAAAGTGTCAGGAAATTTACTTATTTTTTAAGATTTTCTTTATTTATTTCACAGAGAGAAACACAGCTAGAGAGGGAACACAAGCAGAGGGGGTGAGAGAGGGAGAAGCAGGCTTCCGGCCAACGAGGGAGCCCAAAGCAGGGCTCAATCCCGGGACTCCAGGATCAGGACCCGACCCGAAGGCAGACGTTTAATGACTGAGCCGTGCAGGCGCCCCAGTGCCTGGAAATATAAAACTCTCTGAAGTAATCCTCAACCAATTACTGACCAGAGAAAGTGGGCAACTATCCTAGCTTCTTTGTCCCCCAAGTGGGATTAACTCGGGCCGCCTGTTCTTCTCTGGTCCTAGAGTTTCCCAGCAGGACTAAGCTCCAATTACACATAGCGATAAACGGCTGGATTATGCACACCTCATTGTTTCTTTCCCTTCCCCACCTCACTCCCCCGGTCCCACAGTGACATTTTTGGGGTAAACTTCCCAAATCAAATATTTGAACTCAGATCTTTGTTTCGGGTCTGCTCTGATAAATTCCCCTCCCATCTTTCATGGTATGGTGGCCATGTGTTTTTATTCTACGTGTATATTAAACTCATCAGTCACTATTATTTTGTCTTATGCGGTCAGTGTTCACTTAGATGTCATTTTCTCTCACACACATTTTCCATCTTTGTCACTCTTTTATCCTTCCTGAATTGCCACCCTTAATTCTGGGACTATTTTTCTCGTGCTTCTTGAATTCTTCACCTTTTACCATTTTTACTAGAGCATACATGTGACTAATTCTCTCGAAACATTTGTCTAAACATTTATTCATTTCATCTTCATTTTGGAAGCATACTTTTCATGGGATGTGGAATTTTATGTTGGCAATTATTTTCTTTCAGCATGTTGAACATATTATTTTGGGTTTCTTTTTCCCCCCTGACTTTTTTTTTTTTAAGATTTTATTTATTTATTTGACAGAGAGAGAGACCACAAGTAGGCAGAGAAGAAGGCAGAGAGAGAGGAGGAAGCAGGCTCCCTGCTGAGCAGAGAGCCTGATGTGGGCCTTGATCCCAGGACCCTGAGATCATGACCTGAGCCGAAGGCAGAGGCTTAACCAACTGAGCCACCCAGGCGCCCTCCCCCCCTGACTTTTATTCTTTCTATCAAAAACTCAGCTCTCGGGGTGCCCGGGTGGCACAGTTGGTTGAGTGTCTGACTCCTGATTTCAGCTCAGGCCTTGATCTCAGGTTGTGAGATCTTTGCACTGGGCATGGAGTCTGCTTCTGATACTCCTTCTCTCTCCCTCTGCGCCCAACCCCTCCTCTTCTTAAAACAAAATAAAACAAAACAAGCCTAAGCTCTCAATTTGGAAGATAATATGTCCTTTCTTTTCTCTAGATACGTTCTAGCTTTCTGGTCATCTTAAATTTTAGCATCTTCACCAGGAAGTGCCGAGTGTGGCTTGCTTTGCAGATAGCCAGCTTGAAATCCATTCTCCTTCCTCTTGCTCTGGGACCCCAATTACATGATGTGAAACATTTTCAGTATATCTTTGACATTATTTTCTGTTTTCCCTCTTTCCCTATTTCTACTCCTTGTCAACCCACAGCATCCCTTAAACCAAGTGAATCTTCAAATAGAGACGATCATGACTCCACCTAACAGGATACTACTATTTTGCATACAACTAAAAACACATTAACCCCTTCCCCAGAAGAGGGGGGTCAAGTCCTCAAGTGATGTTTACTCTTCTTGACATCCTCTAACTTAAATACTATGATTTCAAAGAACACTACTTAAATAGTATAATATAAAGTCAGTACACCTTACGTTACATTAAAGAGAATAAGAGGGAGGAAAACAAAGCCATTTGCTACACACAGGCATGCACGCACATATTCCTAACAAAACCAGGAGGAAATACTCATGACAGTGACAATCCTCCTTTCTGTAATGAGCTCTATGGTTTCAGCTGGGGTTTATAACTATCTTCTTCTGCTGCTCTTTTTGTATGACCTTTGCCTTCAGCAAGCACCTCAGCTGGTCCTGATTCTTTACTTGGTGGGGTGACCCAAACCTTCATTTCTGAGGGGTTTGGCTTGGGCTGTAGTTTTCCATTGACCTTTTAATCACAGGGCATGGTAAGGGATCTCCTTTATTCTAGACAAACTCGTCCCTACCTCCCTGGAGGAATACAGTCTAACTTCCCCTCGGTGATCAGGATCAATCATCCCAGCCGACACAGTAACTCCTTTCTTTGCCTGTTGATTCAGAAGAACCAGGCTTCCAAAGTGGCCAGGTGGCAGTCTCAACATCCAGTTCAATGGAATCATTGTGCGTCCTGGTGGAAGCTTTCCTCCCTTCGGAACTAAGACCTCTGGGTCAGCCAAGCATACATTTGTGGGAGCAGGAAACAAACATTTTGCTAGTAGATCATCAGGGGTAATACGAAGTAGTGCCACTCCCATTTCCTCCCCTCGATTCCTGGACCCGTGAGTCCTGGCTGTAGGGGAAACAGTACCGTATATAGGATGCTGATTCTGAGTACTTACACTCTTCTTGAGAACCTTGCCCCAGCCCAAGCTTACCTACTGAGCTTTGAGTCAGACTGTCAGCTATGACTGTGACCTCATCTGAAGACTCAACTGGGAGAAGATCGAAGTCCACCAGCCGGTTATTAACAGGATTCAGATCCTTGAGTTGTTGGACTAAGACTCCCCTTAGTTCCTTGCCACGTGAACCTCTCCAGGGCAATTCACAATATGGCAACAGCTTACCTCACAGTGGGAGAGTAAGAAAGAGAGAAAACCAGGAGGGAAACCAGTCTTCTGCAACCTAATATCAGAAGTGACATTTTTATCACTTTTGTCACATTTGATTCATTAGAAGTGAATCATGAGGTTCAGTCCATACTTGGGAGAGGGGAGGTGACCAACCAAGGACTTGAATACCGGAAAGCAAAAATGATTGAGGGCCATCTTAGTCTCTACCTACTATATATGTCTTCTTTTATGTCTGGCTTCTTTTGCTCAATATTATTTGTGTGAAATTTGTTCATATTGTTTGATTATGGATAATTCATTCTTATCACTATATATAGTATTTCATGGATTTATCCACTCAGTGGTTGAGGGGCATTTGGTAGCTATTGAAAATAGTGCTGCATGGGGCGCCTGGATGGCTCAATTGGTTAAGCGACTGCTTTCATCTCAGGTCATGATCCTGGAAACCTGGGATCGAGCCCCACATCGGGCTTCCCACTCGGCGGGAAGCCTGCTTCTCCCTCTCTCAGTCCCTCTGCTTGTGTTCCCTTTCTAGCTGTGTTTCTCTCTGTCAAATAAATAAAATCTTAAAAAAAAAAAAGAAAATAGTGCTGCTAGGAAATATTTTAGTACATACCCTTAGATGAACATTTGCGTGCATTTCTGATGGGTATAGAGCTAGGAGGAGAATTGCTGGGCCATAGTTATGCACATGATTCAGGGATTGGAAACATTTTAAAAATGTTGGTATGTGAATCTATTTTTCAACTGTCAATTTTATGAAATTTAAATACAAATCAATTATTTCCAATAAAGATTTGGTGTCCAAATTGAGACGTCTTTTAAGTATAAAATACATACCAGATTTTGAATACTTTGTAAAAAACAAGCCTGGAATTTCACAATGCATACATAGATATAAATATATATTTGATATATATATATTTGATATATATATATCAAATCACTATGTTGTACACCTTAAACTTACTGAATGTTAAATGTCAGTTATATCTCAAAGAGACTGCAGAGGGTAGGGGAGACTATAAACTATCTCTATAATAATTGCTATATAGACTTCATGTTGAAATACTTTTATACATTTGTGTAAGTTAAAATTAATTAATTTCAACTGTTTCTTTTTACTTTTAAATATAGCTATCAGAAGTTTTAAATTATGTATGTGGCTCATATTCCATCTCTCTGTAAGACAGCACTTGTCTACGGTGGCCCAGGCCTGTGTTCCTGAATGCCTTCATCAGCCAAGGAATAGGGTTCTATCCGCCAAGGTGGGGCTGGCATCATGGGAGAAGCTAGCTCATGGAAAATGTTGTACAGAAAAAATAATTTGCTGATGAGAATTATCCATTTGTCTAGAGATTCTCAGGTGAAAAAGGAACTCTGGAAGAATCCATTGTTCTCTCCAATGGCATTGTACACTTCCCCATCTGACACTTTAGTGCTCTGCATTTCTGTCTATTCACTTTTGAACGATGGGTAACCTCTAGACCATCCTGAAAATAATGAACCTAGTAGGTGTCATGAAAGATCATAGTGAGTTTAGGTGCCTGAACCAAATCCAGGAAAATACAGCAAATGTTTCCTAAGAATGTTTATAATTAGAAGATTTGAAAAAACTTTGGAAACAAATATCTATAAACAAAGAGAAAATGGATAAAAAGGAAAAGAAACAACAGGAAGGGATTCTGAAGAACGGATTCTATCAGCCACCTAGAATCTTCTTTGGGACATTCCCAATTTTAATGGATGGGGTAAACACATCAGAGTTGAAAGTGTGTACTCAACCCAGTCCACAGTTAAGATCTGAGACCTGAAGCACTAAAACAAGAGGGGTAATGATATAGACAAAGGAAATGGAAAATATTTGTAGTTACTCTACTGATTCAGTTTCTTCCACCTCCTTTCCCTAAAATATCTATTTATGTATTCTTTTTTTTTAAAATCCATGAAGTGCAAGTAAATCCTTTTGAAAAAAAAAGAATGAGAAGCATGCTTCACTTTAGAGAATTTTTCCTTACTAAGTATTCATATCAGGACCTCCTATGAAGTAGTCCTTGAACAGAACATCACTTACTGCATAGGAGAATCCCACTGTCATGACCACTATTACGAAAGAAGAGTCGAACATAAGGATGGCAACTTTGAGCTTATAAATAAATTAATAAGAAAGTATAACTCGATTTGCAAAAGAAAGTTACTCACAGGTAGAGTCCAAGAAGTTATTGATGACATAAAGTGAAATAAACTTGGGAAAATTGGGATAAAAATGGGTGGTGTGGATTTTCTACTCTTCTAGACCCGATCTATTCTCCAAAAGTTCAGACAGTACAGGGAAGCAATATCCCAGAAAGTGGTAGTATCTTAGGGACTAGTTAAAAACTACATAACATGTTTAAAATCAAAGCCATATCCAAAGCCACTTGAGACAAATTAAGTGCACAAGACACCAAGCTGGATGGTGCTGCCAAGAAGTCTTAGTGGGTCTTTGGGAAACTCTGCTCATCCTTGTTATCCCTCATTTATTCTTTTGATAAGAGTACAAGATACTTCTTGGGGAACCAGCCTGGCCTGACCAAATTAGAGTCATAGTGATTGAGTGCACAGTGCATGGACCACATGACCCAGGCTAAAGTGAGCAATCGCAGTTTTCTCCTGGGAATTCTAAAGGGGGATCATGTCTCGGGAATTCAAGCAGTGTCAGGAGGGACAAGCAGAGAATGATTGGAACTAACTCGTCCGGACAGTAGTAGCACCCCCAGAAGGCTTCCGTGGGATCCTGCTCTCCAGAGTCCTGGAGTTGCCTTCCTTGTTGTCCTTTACAAGGTGCTCCAGTTTTTGCTTGGATTCCTCCATATCTTTTCAGTAGGTTGTTTGCTTTAAGTCAACCACACTCCGTTTTGGCTGCTTGTAAACAAAGAGCTTGTGACATTCTGGACTTACACAATGGGAAAATGCACAAAGAAGTAATTTAATAACTCATCTCTGGATGATCATTGGGCAAAATTAGATATAAATGATCTCAGACAGGTGGAATCTGGCCTACCTATGTAGAAATAGTGTATTCTAGGGATACCTGGCTGGCTCAGTTGGTTAAGCAACTGCCTTTGGCTCAGATCATGATCCTGGAGTCCCAGGATCGAATCCCACATCAGGCTCCCTGCTCTACAGGGAGTCTGCTTCTCTCTCTGACCCTTCACCCCCACTCTTTCTCTCTCTCAAATAATAAATAAATAGCAACTAAAAATAAAAAAAGAAATAGTGTATTCTACACAGTCACCTATGAAGAAGCTGAATGTTAGGTTCAGTTGGCTAAGTGTCCAAATCTTGATCTCAGCTCAGGTCTTGATCTCAGGGTTGTGAGTTCGGGCCCTGCATTGGAACATGCTTAAAAACAAAAAACAAAAAACACACAAAAAACGCTGGATGTACCTACCAAGAAGTTCTTCCATTAAATTCTCAATTTTTGGACTAAATCCTCTCAAGGCTATCATTTCATGATATATTTATTAAATGTTAGGGATCAAGAATGGCAAAATCTTGATGCAGAGTGAGGCGTACATGAATTTTCATTATACTATTCTCTCTACTTTGATCAAATTTGAAAACATATTGAAAATATAAGTTGTTCTTTTTTAAATGCCTTTCATGTGTATAAACATGGTGGTCATGTTGTGGGAAGCACAAGACAAGGTCCTACCTTCAAATAATGCACAAGGCAAAAGAATGAACAGAATATTCTTGGCCCATGCAGAAAATTTTTCATGAAGCCTAGACTCAGGGTCCCTCAGATACAGGTATCTTGGAGGGACTTCCACTGGGATAAGGAAGCCAGGTGAGAACACAAATAATAAAGATGAGTGCATTTTGTGAAGTGGGTATCAGGGCTGTGTGTTAGCTACTCACAAGGCTCCAACTTTATTTTTATTTATGTTTATTTTTTGAGAGTGAGCAAGCACACGCAAGTGAGGGAGGGGCAAAGGGAGAGAGAGAATCCCAAGCAGACTCCTTGCTAAGCACAGAACCCCATGCTGGCTCAATGCCAAGACCCTGATATCATGACCCAAACCAAAATCAAGGGTCAGACGCTTAACTGACTGAGCCACCCAGGCGCCCCAAAACTCCTAGTTTAATATTAGAGGATGTGCTACTTGTGTTAAACTGAGGGTGGCCCAGCCAGCTGACTGCTGGGGCTCTGCTCCTGAGGATAAATGGAGTTACATAAATGGTTTACTAGAGCACCTCTGGGCAGTGGTGGCACAGGAGAAGGTGTCTGAATGTAGGTACAAAGCATCCACCAATAAGACACTTGGGTTGGGGAATGGCATTTCCAATGGCATGCTCTGGCAAGAGCAGGTGACAGCTAACCTGCTTTCGGAGGTGCATGGGTCTTCTCACCTGTAGATCTGGCATAGCCTAGTGTTAAGGATAGGCATTGTCAGGGGCACCTGGATGGCTCAGTCATTAAGCATCTGTTTTTGGCTCAGGTCATGATCCCAGAGTCCCGGGATCGAGCCCTGCATTGGGCTCCCTACTCGGCGGGAAGCCTACTTCACTCTCTCCCACTCCCCCTGCTTGTGTTCCCTCTCTAACTGTGTTTCTCTCTGTCAAATACATACAATCTTAAGAAGGATAAGAATAAGAATAAGAATAAGAATAAGAATAAGAATAAGAATAAGAATAAGAAGAAGAAGAAGAAGAAGAAGAAGAAGAAGAAGAAGAAGAAGAAGGAGAAGAAGAAGAAGAGGAATAGGCGTTGTCATCGGATGATGTGGATTTGGATCCTAGTTCCACTCCTTGTCTCCTTTTTAAAATTTTTCAAAGAAGTTTCTGATTGTGGTGAAATGTCCATGCAAAATTTACCATTTTTGTCCTTTTAAGGTGTGTGATTCAGTAGGGTTAAGCACGTTCACATTGTTGGGCAACCGATCTCCCAAAGTCTTTCCATCTTGCAAAACAAAAATGCTACACTCATTAAATTTTCCACCCCTGCTTCCCTGTAGCCCCTACCCACCACCGTTCTACTTTCTGTCTCTCTAAATTTGACTATTACAGGTCCCTCTTACAGGTGAAACCATACATCATTTGTCTTTTTGCTACTGGCTTATTTCACTTAACGTGATGGCTTCAAGGTTCATCCAGGTTATAACATGTGTCAGCATTTTCTTCTTTTTAAAGGCTGAGTAGTATTCCATTGTATGCCTAGAACCACATTCTAAATACTCATTTATCCATCAATGGAGATGTGGCTTGCTTCCACCTGTTGGCTATTGTGAATAACATTGCTATGACTACAGGTGTAGAAATATCTCTTTGAGACCCTGCTTTGAATTCTTTCAATGCTGTACCCGGAAGTAGAATTTCTAGATCACGTGGTAACTCTATTTTTAAGTTTTTGAGGAACCATCATTCTGTTTTTTACAGCAGCTGCACCACCTGACATTCCCACCAGCAATGTGTCAGCATTCCAATTTCACTACATCCTCGATGACACTTACCGTCTTCCTTTCTAAAAATCGCCATAGCCACTCGAGTAGGCAAGCCTGGATGTTCTAACACTGACATCTGATTTGGAAAGGAACCTGCGGCAGAGGGTTCTGAAAGTAGCCATAGTGGGTGGTCAGGATTGGAGAGGTCCCTGCGGGAGAAGGTCACAGAGCAGCTAGTGCCAGAGAATCCAAAAGAGACAGCAAGTACCATAGCTGCCCAGATGAGGGAAGAGTAGCAGAGCCACACCCAGAAAACTGTGCTTAGCGAGGGCTGCTTTCTACCACAAGTATGTAGGGAAAAGGCTGACAGAGTGTAAAGAGGAACCAAAGTTATTAAAAGAATGGAGGAATTGGCCCATAGCAAAGAGGAAAGCTCCAAGGGGGAGTTTGGGTCGTTGGTGTCCAGTGCTTACAAATACACAACGGGCAAAGCCAGCAAGGGAAGTCTTTCTTGAAGGAAAGGAAGACTTTAAGGAGTGAGGAAATATCCTAGTAAGATCACAAAGACTTAAAAAGAAGAATCTGGATTCAATATTAGAGGAAAATACTAAGATAAAACTGTACCAGAAAGTGAGGAAGTTCTATTTTTGGAACTCCCTCTGCTGAAAGTAGCTTTGTCTTATTGGAGGGAAAGTCAGTCTTTTTACAAGTCAGGCAAATCACTGAAGAATGTTCCATCTCTGGCTTCTTGAATATATATTTTTTAAACTTTGTCATTCAGAGGAAACAGTTCGCTGTCCCCAGTAAAGTTCAGAAAACTCTCAAATGCCAAATTCAGCAAGTCTGAAATCAAACTCGAAAGTTTCCTCCCCTCCCACCCTACCTCTTTAAAAACTTCCACTGGCCACAAGGCTTTCCCTGCCCAGGAGGAATCACCTCCACTCCTCCTCGTCCTCTTAGCCAGTTGGGTGGTTTCTTCCAAATGGCTTTCTGAACCTGTCTTCTGCCTTCCTTTTCCGCTGCCCCAGATCTGATCCCCGCCAAGCCCAATCCATATATAGAGTGGCAATGACTTCCCCTCCCGTGAAGACTCCCCTTGAGTCTCCAGCTCCACCCCTCCACCTCATGCCCTTCTCCAGCACTCCCAAGCCCCAACCCATCCACCACTCATGGCGTCCTAAAGAATAACTCAAAAACCTTAAGATGGCCTTCAAGGTGAATTAATCTTTACCCCCTAAACCACCACCACTTCCAGGACTCACCCCATGTGTTTTTAAAAAGTTACATTATTGGCAAAACAATATTCTAATAACAACAGACATTCAAGGCAAAGATCTCCCATGATCAGTCTATGTTGGCATATTCACAGTCATGTCGATAGAATTTTACATCTTCCTATCTTAACATGACATTGTAAACAATTTTCCATTTTGTTGCAACCTTTTTCTAATCTCTTTTATTTCTGATATTGCAAACAGTTGCTAAAGTGCCATCTTGGGGTAAATATACTTCCAGGGTGGTGATTTTATACCTATAAGATAGATTCTCAATAGGGTCATTTCTGGGTTGAGAGGGACATGCATGTTATTTTCAGTAGACCTTGCCAGATTATTTTCCCGGAGCACTGCTGCCATTCATTTTCCTACCAATGATGTGTGAGAGTATCTGGTTTCATATATTCTCACCAGCCACTCCTTTCCTTGTCCCAACTTTATGAGCTTAAAGAAGGGTGCCTCTGTTTCTTCACATGCTTATTGGCTCTCTGAATTTCTCTTCCTGTGAAAAGCTTGTTAGATCCCTTGCCCATTTTTCTATTGGATTTTTGTGGTTTTCCGTCCAAGTTGAGGATCTTCACACTTGGGGATCTTCACTTTTCATCCACCATGTGTATTCCAAGGACTTTTCCAGCATAGATCTCTCAGGCCCCTTTTAGTCTTAAGTCAGGAAACTAAATACCGCAATCTGCCACATCCTTGAGCACCTTACTCCATTGTCCATCTCCTCCTCAACTGGCCAATTTCCTGCAAAATGGAGTGAGGAGTTGGTGTGAAAGTCTGGAGGTAAAAAAGCCAAGGTCCCTGAATGAATGAAGGGGAGGAGGATGGAGCTGTAGATTGGCATATTATGCCATTAGAGGGATGGAGAGGAGCTGGACCAGGCAAGAACTTGTAGGATTTATTTGAGGTGTAAGGGGAAGCTATGAGCTGGGTTGTGTTTTGGGGAGGAGGTCTAAAACCATTGGATGGAAGAAACATTGTAAGGAAGCAGGACAGGAAGCAAGGAGCCCAGCTGGGGGGACGTTGTTGTCCATGGGAGAGTCAGTAGTTTGGACTGTAGTGGCTCTGAGCATAAGGAGTGCTTGAATGCATTAACAGAGTCATAATGATTCAGTCAAGAGATCATGCTAAGAGATCAGACATGGAACAGTAAGAGAAAAGGAGACGTGGGGATTGACTCTGGGATTTGGGCTTAAATAAGTGGAGAGAAGGAGTAGATTGGGAAGGGTGTTCAGAGGGAAAACAAGGTCCAGTATTTGACCTGACAACTCTGAGATCCATGGACAGGTGAGATGTTAGAAGGTGGGGCTCTGGGCTGGAGACACAGATCTTCAATTAAACAGCAAAAAGATGGTATTTAACACCAGGGGAGAGTATGAGGTCTCCTAGGAAAAGAGCCTAGAGAGAGAAGATGGGGTGGTTGCTGCCTGAATCTCAGAGAGGAGTAGCCAATAAAGGAGATGGAGAAGAGCAGATTAAAATCGAAAGAAGAAAGTGTTCCAATACCAGACGGCAGAGATGCTGCCGGGAAGGGAAAGCCGGGGAGGACCGAGGGCTAAATGCAGAGTCGGGTAGGAAGGCACCTGCCCAGAGCAGTTTTAGGAACACATCTGCACGGTGAGGAGTACACAGGACTGTGTGGAAAACTGATGGAAGATGAGGAAGGAGAGTTGGTGCATGGAGACAACTCTGTCAAGAAACTCAGTTGTGAATGAAGAGTTGAGAACCAGGGAGGTGGGTGGAGAGGGTGTGGAGTCAAGAGAGAGGTGCTTGGTTTCCTTAAGTGGGGAGAGGACCACATGGCTGAATGCTCATGGACGGGCCCCTGAAGGGCAGAGCAATGGGTCCAGGGTAGGAGAAAATGCCTGGGCCTGGGCAGGAGGAGGCCACCTGCCTGGTCACAATGGTGGGGGGGAGGGTGAGACAGGTGGGTGAGGTCCTATCTAGTGGGACTAGAGTGGGGTGCTGGCACAATTAAGACCCAGGAAGGGGAGCAGGAGGGTAATGGGGGGGGGGTTCAGAGAGAAGCATTTATAGACCGGAAGTAAGGACATGGCCCTTAGGTTGCTAACAAGAGTGAACAGAGAGCCCATCTCATGAAATTCAAAATACCGAAAATAAAGATAAAATCCTCCAAAACAGAGATTGGGGCGAGGGATTCCTGGAGTCCCCCACGCAGGAGTGACCATTGTATTACCTGTGTCTCACTGGCAACACTGGTCACTATGAGACAATGGAACTCCACATAGATCGTTCTGGAAAAATTGTTTTTAAATCCAGAATTCTATAACAAGTCTGAGTAGCACCCAAATGGAAGACACGAAATAGAGACATCTCTAAGTCATCCAAAGATTCATAAAGTTACTCCCAAACAGTCCTAAAAATTTGCTAGAAGGTGAATTCCAGCAAATCAGAAAATGAATCCACAAGAAAGCTATGTGATACTAAAACCAGTGATAAGCAAAGAATTGAGGGGTAGAGGGTATGCTTGTAATTAAGTATAAAAAATTTCTAAAATTTAAAGATTGTATTTATTTATTTATTTATTTATTTATTTGGGAGAGAGAGAACACAAGCAGGGGAAGGGGCGGACAGACAGGGAGAAGCAGGGTCCCCGCTGAGCAGGTAGCCCGAGGCGGGCCTTGATCCAAGGAGCCTGGGGACCAGAGCCAAAGGCAGATGCTTAACCGACTGAGACACCCAGGCACCCATAATTGAATATAAATAATTGCTGCCTATTTTTTTTAAGACAGTCTGAAACTCAAGTTCAGATCAGTTAACATGAAAGATGGTGAGGAACAGAGGAAAGAAGGAAGTGAAAGCTCACTAAGTTCTTCATCTTATTTAGGGGAGGATATAGATAGTGATAGAAAATATGAATTAGAAAATATAATCGTAATCCTAGAAGAGACATATAAATTCTATATATTTCTAATTCCCAGAAGGGAAAGAATGAAAGAAAGAAAATTCTATCACCTCAAAACAAATAAAAGATTTTTTAATGAAAAAAAGAGATTTAAAACATATTTCTATTCATAAATAGAAAGATAAACCCCAAAAGATGGTATAAACAGTTCTAAACATATGTTATTGAGGAAAGTCAAAGAGTGACTTACTAGACAAACATAAGAAAATTTTTGAGCCAGGTTGCCTTCTCTTTTCCACCCCAATTGGGTCGTATTGAAGAACAGCTCGAAGCCTATCTTTATTAGTAAATATACCAATGGCTATGGCTGCATAATAAATTGCCCAAAACTTGAAGCAACCATTAATATTTGCTCATAGATTCTGTGAAGCAGGCACTGGGGATAGGACACAGTGTAGAACGTCTGTCTTTGCTCCTAATGTTTGGGCCTCAGTTGGAAGACTGGAAAACTGGGCTGGCAGTTGGTGCTGGCTGGGGCCTGGGACCCTCCCCGCCCCTCATGTGGGTCTCTCCATGCGGGCCGAGGCTGAGCTTCTCCACGTGGCCTGGGATGCCTTACAACATGGGGGCTGAGTTCCAAGAGAAGCTTCCAACAGGAAAACAGACAAGTGGAAGGGGGAAGGCACCAGCATCACTTCTGTCTGTTAGAGGGGGCTCGCCAAGGCCAGCTCGTGTTGGGGTGGGGGGCAATGAGACTCCACCTCTCATGAGAGAATGGTCAAAGAATTTGGAGATGTATTTTTCAAAGTGGAATTGTTTATGATAAAATTTGAAATGTTCTATATAAACAAACTTCTCTTTTTAAAGATTTTATTTATTTATTTTTGCGTGCGCGTGCGACAGAGAGAGAGAGAGAACGTACATGAGCGGAGTGGGGGGATAGGGGGCATTGGGCAGAGAGAGAAGCAGACGCCCCACTGAGCAGGGAGCCTGATGATCCTGACCTGAGCTGAAGACAGATGCTTAACCAAGGGAGCCACCCAGGTGCCCTCTACAGAAACAGACTTTCGAACTTTAATTTTGTAGCAAAATAGAGGTAACATACAATTGGCTGTGCAGATAGACATTTAAACATTAGTCTTAGTGATTTGTCATTAACTCTTTGTGAAGTTTTGCAAGTTTCCTTTTCTCCCGCTCTCAGATCAGGTTAACCAATGAAAACTGCGATCAAGAAAATCTAACTAGAGATATGCACAAACAAGAGATATGGGCAAAACAAAATCCAAGAATAAATAAAAAGGATAAAAAATGTTTTAAAGGTTTGTAAAAAAAAATCAGATATCTTAAGAAAAATAACTCAGAGTAAAAAAATATTAGGGAATTCAAATCCATTAACCTTACAAGTAATCAGGAAAACAGAAGTTAAAGCAACAATGAGATATCAAACAAATAAAATTTAAAAGTACTAACAATGGGGCACCTGGGTGACTTAGTTGTTTAAGCCTTCCGGGGTTCTGGGATCGAGTCCTGCATTGGGCTCCCCTGCAGGGAGTCTGCTTCTCCCTCTGCCCTTCCCCCTGCTCACGATCTCTCGCATGCCCGTCCGCTCTGTCTCTCAAATAAATAATTTTTTTTTAAAAAAGTACTAACAATGTCAGTAGTTTGCATGGGTGTAGAAAAAGGTATCTATATTCACTACTGGTGGGTGGGAGAAATTTCACAGGTGCTTTAGAGAGCAATTGGCTATGTCTGCCAAATTTTAGAGCCCATACCCTTCAACCCAACAATTCCCCTATTATGTACTCAGCCTACCTACATCTTTACTGATGCAATGCTTTGTAAATATTATGCAGTATTTCTTTTTTTTCCTAAAATGTCGTCTTCTTTTTTTTGAAGATCTTATTTATTTATAAGACAGAGAGAGATCACAAGCAGGCAGAGAGGCAGGCAGAGAGAGAGGAGGAAACAGGCTCCCTGCTGAACAGAGAGCCCAACGTGGACCTCGATCCCAGGATCCTGAGATCATGACCTGAGCCGAAGGCAGAGGCTTTAACCCACTGAGCCGCCCAGGCACCTATTATGCAGTATTTCTGTAAAAGGAAGATCTTAATGACATAAAAGGATTTCCAAAACACAGTGTTAAATGAAAAAAAAAAAAAAAAGCAAGCATCAGAACAATACATTCAGCATGAACCCTCTCATTTTTTAAATTCCAGAACTAAATTATGAATCTACATTGTTTATGTTAATGCATGTGGAAATACAAAGAAAAATGTGAAGAAAGCTTTGCATTGAGCTGGTAACGGTGACTTCCTCTCAGGACTGCAATCGGATTAGAATTTGGGGTTAGATGGCAATTTAGTGTCTTGTTTCTTCACATCTGGCTCTATTTGGGGTGTGTTAAGTGCAAAAGATACATATGTTAGCTGTATAATTTTTAAAATTAAAAATAAAATGAACTTTTTCCTTGTTTTGTAATTTTATTGGTAACCGCTTTATTGAGATGTATTCCCATGCCATATAGTCACCCATTTAAAATATACAGTTTGATGATTCTTACATTCACAGAGTTGTTGGGCCATCCTTGCAATTAGAGAACATTTCCTTAAGCCTCAGAAAAAGCCACGTACTCTTTAGCTACCACCCTACCACCATCCCCCACCCTTTCAGCCCTAGGGACCCACCAGTCTACTTTGTGTCTCCATAGATCTGCCTATTCTGCACACTTCATATAAATGAAATCACATAATATGTGGCCCCTTGTGACTGACTTCTTTCCCTTAGCATAATTTTTTAAAGATTTTATTTATTTAGAGAGAGAGATCACGAGCAGAGGGGAAGTATAGAGGGAGAAGTGGGCTTCCCTCCAAGCAGAGAGCCCGATGTGGGGCTCAATCTCCAGGACCTTGAGACCATGACCTGAGCCAAAGGCAGATGCTTAACCTACTGAGCCACCCAGGCGCCCCTAGTATAATGTTTTCAAAGTTAATCTGTACCATAGCATATAACAATACTTCATTCTTTTGATGGCCAAATAATATTCCATCCTATGGATAGACCACATTTTGTTTATTCGTTCAATAGGTGGTGAGCATTTTGGTTGTTTCTGCCTTTGGGCTATTGCAAATAATGCCACTGAAAACATTCGTGGACAAGTTTTTGTGTGGACATATGTTTTTAATTCTGTTAAGTATATACCAAAGTATGGAGTTGCTGGTCAAATGGTAGACCTATGTTTAACTTTATGAAGAACTGACGGAGTTTTCTCATGTGGTTGCATCATCTCACTTCTCCCACCGCCCAGCAGTGTATGAATGTTCCAACTTCTCAACATTCTCACTAACAGGGGCGCCTGGGTGGTTCAGTCAGTATCTGCCTTTGGCTCGGGTCATGGTCTTGGGGTCCTGGGATTGAGTCCTTCATGGGGTTCCCTGCTCAGTGGGAAGTGTTCCTCTGTCTCTCCCCCTGCTCGTGCACACTTGCTCTCTCTCAAATAAATAAATAAACTATCTTTAAAAAATTCTCACTAAAACTTATCTGCCTTTTTGATTATAGCCATCCTAATGTTTTTGCAACCTGGTTTCTCACTGAGGTTTTTATTTGTAATTCTCTGGTTATTAATCATATTAAACATCTCTTCATGTACACATTGGCTGTTTGCATACCTTCTTTAGAGAAATGTTTATTCAGATCACTAGCCCATTTTTAATGTATTAATTTATTGTTGAGTTCTAAGAGTTTTTATGTATTCTAGACACAAGTCCCTTATCAGATATATGATCTGCACATATTTTCTCCATCATGTAGGCTGTATTTTCACTTTCTTTCTTTATTTATTTATTTTTATTAACATATAATGTATTATTTGCTTCAAGGGTACAGGTCTGTGAATCATCGGTCTTACACAATTCACAGCACTCATCATAGGACATACCCTCCCCAATGTCCATCACCCAGCCACCCTATCCCTCCCTCCTACCCCCCAGAAACACTCCATTTGTTTCCTGAGATTAAGAGTCTCTTATGTTTTGTCTCCCTCCCCAGTCCCATCTTGTTTTATTTTTTTCTCCCTGCCCCTCATGACACCCCTGCCCTGCCTCTCAAATCCCTCATATCAGAGAGCATATGATAATTGTCTTTCTCTGACTTACTTCACTCAGCATAATACCCTCCAGTTCCATCCACATTGTTGCAAATGGCAGGATTTCATTCTTTTTAGTGGCTTCATAGTATTCCATTGTACATATACACCATATCTTCTTTATCCATTCATCTGTTGATGGACATCTAGGTTCTTTCCATACCTTGGCTATTGTGGACATTGCTACTATAAACATTTGAGTGCACATGCCTTTATTTTCTTAGTAGTGTCAATTAAAAGCACAATTGTTAAAATTTTTGATGAAGTCAAATTTATCAATTTTTTTATTGCTTATGCTTTTAGTGTCATATTTGAGAAATCATTGTCTAATCCAAAGTTATGAAGATTCATCCCTGTGTTTCTTTTTCCTTTCATATTTTTTGCTCTTTCATTTCAGTGTTTGATCTGTTGAGTTTATATTTGTAGATGGTGTGAGGTAGGGGTACAACTTCATTCTTTTGCACATAGATATCCACCTGTTCCACCACCATTTGTTGAAGAGACTATTCTTTCCCCCACTGAATGGTCTTGCCACCCTTGTCAAAAAATCAGTTTACCATAGACACATGGGCTTATTTCCGGGCTCTCAGTTTTATTCTATTGATCTATCAATCCTCATGCCAAGACCACACTGTCTCAATTGCTTTTGCTTTACAGTAAGTTTTGAAATCAGACAGTGTAAGTCCTCCAAATATTATTTTTCTTTTCAAGATTGTTTTGGCTACTCTAGGTTCCTTGAGTTTTATATAAATTTTAGGATCAGTCCCTCAACTTCTACAAAGAAGCCAGTTGAGATTCTGATAGGGGTTGTATCAAATAAAACAAACTTTTAAATGGTGTATTAATTGCTATGTTGGTACTATCAGTTTATAGAAAATGGGAATAAAATAGCATTCACAAAGCAGCTTCATAACCCAACTTAAAGAGTTAATAGATGACACTGTGTGTCATCATCTGGATCCAGACTTGCCAAATTCTGACTATATTGCTTCTGAGGGAACCTTTCAAAACAATACCTCCTTCTCCATCTGTTTTCTCCTCTCCCAGTTTAAGCCTCTAGCATTTCTAGTCTGCATTACTGAAGCATCTTCCAGAAGTCACTGTGCCTTTACTCTGGTCTCCTCTAACCCATGTTCCAATTTGAAGTCAAGATCTCAGATATGACCCTCATGATCCTCTTTCCTCCCTTTTTTTTTTTTTCCTCATGGCTCTCTCCTTTTGAAAAACACCTCAGTGACTATCCAATGCCATCAAGATAAAGCTTAAATTTCTTAATATACTTATAAAGCTCTTCTAAGTCTGGCTTCTACTCTTCTGCTACTTATCTTCTATCCTTCCTCAGTAATACCAACCCAACTCTATATTTCAGGTATGCCAAAAATCACTCTAGATGCTCTTACGCCTTCCTGCACTGGCGCACACATGACTTTTGTCTAGAATGCCTTTCCTTCTCATCTCTCTGGAAATCTATGATGATAGTAATGATGATAATAGAACAGGCATGTATTTGGTATTAAAATTTAAACCATAAGAAGTATATAAAATTGAAAATAAAAAATCTACTCTCCACCTTCAGTCATATCCTTTTGTTCTATCAAGTTTTACTTTATGTATTTTGAGGCTCTATTTTCAGGTGCATACACATTTATGATAATCATATCTTCATAATGTATTGACCCTTATATCATAATGGAACATCCCCTTTTTGGATAATACTCTTTGCCTTTAATATTATTTTATAGATGTTTTTATAACTCTATAACTTTATCACTCTAACCTTATGTTTAAGTTTTACATGACATATCCATTGATTTTTCAACCTATTTGAGTCTTTATATTTAAAGTGCATTGCTTCTAGACAGCATATAATTGGGCCTTGCATTTTTATCCATTCTGACAGCCTCTGCCTTTTAATTAAAATATTAATCATTTTTATTTAATATAATTATTTATATAGTTAGGTTTAAGCCTGTAATTTTACTATTTGTTTTCTGTTCACCCCTTCTGTTTCTTTTTCTGTGTCTGTTCCTTCCTTTTGAGTAACTTAATGTGTTTTAGAATTCCATTTTAACTTGTTTCATAGCTATATTTCTTTGCCTTGTTTTTTAGTTATTGCCGTAGGATTATAATATACATCCTTAATTTTTCATAGTCAGCTAAGAGTTTGTATTACACCACTTCACATAAAATGTAGAAAGCTTACAATCATATAGGTCCATTTATAGCCCCTAAACTTTATGCTATAATTGTTATAATTATTACATCCACATACATTATAAACCCCATAATACCATGTTATATTTTTTGCTTTAAACAATTATTTATATTTTAAAGAAATTGAGGGCAAAACTATATTTTATACTTCTCCACATATTTACCATTTTCAATGATGTTCATTTCATCTTACAGATCTGGGTTTCCATCTGGTTTCACTTTCCTTCAGTGTGACAAACTTTCTTTAGCATTTCTTATAGTGCAGGTCTGCTGCTCACAAATGCTCTTAGTCTTTCTTTAATCTAAAAATATCTTTATTTCACCTTTATTCTTGAAGGATATATTCACTAGATATAGGTCTCTGGGTTGACTTTTTTTGCCTACCAGTACTTTAAAGATGTTGTTCCACTGCCTTCTAGCCTTCTTTGTTTCTGGTAGAAGTCCAAGGTTATTTGAATGTTTGTTCCCCTGTAAAAAATGTGTCATCTTATCTGACCACTTTCAAGATTTTTTCATCCAGTTTTCAGCAATTTGACTGCAATGTCCTAGGTATGTTGTTGTTTTCAAGATCCCACTTTGGAGTTTTCTGAGCTTTTTCAATCTGTAAATGTATGCCTTTATCAAATCTAGCCATTTCTTTTAAACTATCTCTTCAAACATTTTCTGTCCCATTCTTTTCTCTCTTCTCCTTCTAGGACTCTAATTACAAGGATCTTAAATCTTCTGGTATAAAACCACAGGTCTCTGAGGCATTGCTAATTTTTTCTCAGTCTTTTTTTTTAAAAGTGATCTTCAGGATGGATAACTTTTATTGATTTTTCTTTAATTTCACTGAATCTTTCCTTTGCCATTTCTTTTCTTCTCTTAAAGCCATCAAGTGGATTTTAAAATTTCTGATATTGAAATTTTCATTTCTAATTGACTTTTTATTTCTAGAATTTCTCTTTGGTTCTTCTTTATAATTTATATTCTGTTGAGATTTTCTATCATTCTCTGTATGGACAGACACATTTCCTGTATATCCTTGGGCATAGTCATAAAAGCCACATTAAAATCCTTGTCTGCTCTTCTAGGGGTGACTAGATGGCTCAGTTGGGTAAACGTCCAACTCTTGATGTCAGCTCAGGTCTTGATCTCAGGGTCATGAGTTTAAGCCCTTTCTGGGAATGGAGCCTACTTAAAAAAAATAAATAAAAATGAATAAATATAAACATAAAATCCTTGTCTACTATTCCAGGAGCTGAATCATGTTGGAGTTGGTCTCCGTTGGTTGTCTTTTTTTTTTTTTTTTTTTTTTTGCATGAGTGATGTTTTCCTGTTTTTTGGTGTGTTATAGAATTTTTATTACATCCTAGACATTGTGAATGATACACTGTAGAATCTCTGGATTCTGTTATGTTCCTCTGGGGCAAAAAATTGATTTAGATTTTAGCTTTGTGGTAAATTTGACTAAATTCACACTGTGAATTTTGTCTCCCCTTTGGTGTGGGCGGCTTTAGCTGGTTGCTTGGTGTTTATCCCATGCACATGCAGCTTAGACATCAACCAGAGATCTGGGTAGAGTTTATGCACAGAATTTGTGTGCCACCAACCCCTCCTTTCTTGGATCCCTTTTCCCACTTTCCAATGACTTTTGTCATAAACTGTGTCCTCAGGTTCATCAAGCCAATACTATTGCAGGCTTCCTATCAGAATTTTAGTTGCCTTGCAAATGCAGACTGGGGCCTGCCTTCAGGCTAAATGCTTCTTTAAAAGAAAGAAACTCTCTCTGTAATGTTCTTTTCTTCTGTCAGCCTTCCTCCAGCATCTGCCTGCTTTTTTCATTCTTCAGTATCTCTAGTAGTTGATTTCATTCTCTAGTAGTGGGATTTTTAGATTTTTTTTTTGTCCAGATCTTATAGTTGGATATATCATTTTATTTTTATTGATTGATTCTAAAGAAATCTATGGTCAGGAAAAAAAAATGCTAGGAATCCCTGATTTCATTTTGAAAGGGATTTTGATTTTTAGTACTTATAATAAGGAATTTTCTAACACCTCATATTAGTCTGATTTTGTAGCTTTACCGGGAAAGTTGATCCCCAACATTTAAGCCCTCTTAATGGCTTTTTGTATTTAGTCCTCACAATTTCTCTTTCGGGCAAAGATGGCTTTATTACTCCATTTTAGAGATGATAAAACTGAGCAAGAAAGGTTCAGCTGCTTGTCAAAGTCAGTGTGCAGGAATGGCATTCAAATCAGCCACTTATTCCATGTTGTCTTCTTCATCTGGCTATGAGACACGGCTTGGAAAGAGGGCAAGGTACCGGGACCAAGTCATAGCTGGAGAGAGAAGGTGCAGAGAGCCATGTGCGACTTTGATCTTGGCCCAGTTCTCATTAGTCATCCAAGGCAGAGACTTATCCCAGCTGGGCATAACCAACAGAAACCATGCTGACCAGCTAAAGAAAATGAAATTAAAGAAAAGTTCAAGAAAATATTAGGAAGTTGGCAATCTCTCTCTCTAGAAGGACCAGAGGATCCAGAACAGAGGCTGTGTGGCTAGCCTTCATGCCCATGGCCCCCCAGACACTCTTGGTCACACTCCCAGAGTGAAGTTCAACAGCACCGTTCCTTCAGGCCTCTCAGTCCATACCAGTGACCCTCATCAGTGTGTATGTTGTCAGTTCTTCTTCACAGGCTGCATCCCAGCTGTGACAGGGCGGTTCTGGTCTCTGCGCGGGGAGGTGGGACATTCCCGGATGTTGGAAGGGTGTTCTCATGGTGCTGGGTAACCAAAGAATTCAATCAATGTGCACATTCCATGTCAGTGAGCCATTGGGCAGATCCCGTGTGACCTGCTTTTCTTATACTAATTTCTCTCAGGAAGAGGCCAGAACAGCCCCTTTCTATGCTCCCTGACTTTGAGGTTCCCTCGTTTAGAGAAAAGCCAAACTCTGTAAGCAGACAGTTTTATAGGAGCATGACTCATGCTGGTTTTTGTTTAACTGTTATTGCACCTTGACTATGATAAAAATGACTGCATTTGGAATGTAAGCTGGGTTTTCTAATCAATTATAATAAAAATCAGATTCTAAAGATAGACCTGTTGAAATGCTTCATTTGTTCAGGGTCACCTCTGACTATTGACCAAGCGGAGGAGGCTCTGTAACAGCATTTTCATGGTTCCCAAGACTCTGTGCTGGGATCTGGGCTGTGGGGGGTTATCTAGCCAAAAGGGAGCGTCTGGACAGCTTAGTGGGTTATGTGCTTTCCAAGCGACCTTTGGAATTTTGACTGACAATGGCAGAGACAGAACCAATTGGACAGATGGGAAGGGATAACCCTGCCCCGCCCATAGGACCTGAACTGCTTAAATCAATATGGACAGGAAGCTTAGTTCCATATTTGGAGTAAATGAGTTCATGTTGCATGAAAGAATTTTACTGTAACTGATTGGTTTATAGATTTTCTTGGGGCCGGCAATGAAAATAAAGTACTATTTGGGCTTTTGTGGTCATTTAGTTCTATTCAATTTTGTAAAAGCTAAATTAAACTCCCTTCTTATTACCCCAAAACTAGTGTTTTCAGGGAATATTCAGTGATCATGTTTTGTAATTTTTGGAGCAATCCCAATTCCTCATTATGTAATTATTGTTTAATTCTTTTATATATCTTAATGTATAATAAAAATTTCTCACCCTCTTTTAAGTCCTTCTCAAGTTTCCCTGTTTATGTGTCCTTCCTGAGATGTTCTAGGCTAAGGTAAGCATATAGAGAGAGAGACTCTCCCCTTTCTTTTACACAAACAGAAACATATTACACACATTCTCTGCACTGTATATGTAAATGCATATATTCATATCCATGTTATATGTGTATTTTATATGGATCTATTATGTAAGCCTACGTGTATTTTATGTATATGTATATATATATTATATGTATGCATAAATGAGCATATGAGAGCTTTTCCCATATGTGTTCGTATAGATTTTCATCCTTTTCAACAGAGACACAGAAGTTAATTAACCAGCTGTCTGTCATTACTTAACCAGTCTCCCATTATTTTTTTAAGACTTATTTATTTTAGAGAGAGAGGGAGAGAGTGAGTGAGCACAAGCAGGGGGAACAGCAGGGGGAGAGGAAGAGAAATACTCAAGCAGACAACCCATAGCACAGAGCCTATCATGGGGTTGGGGCCCAGGACACGAAGATCATGACCTAAGCTGAAACCAAGAATCAGATGCTTAACGGACTGAGCCACACAGGCGCCCCTCACCAGTCTCATGTTAATAGACAGACATTCTAAAAAAATAATAATAATAAAAATAGACAGACATTCTGTTGTTTCCAGCCTTTTGCAATTATAAACAGTGCTTTGGTCAATATCCATGGGTGTAGCATGTATGTACATATGAGAGTTTATGGGATTAAATTTCTATAAGTGGAATTGTTAAGTGAAAGGAAAGGACACTTTTTTAAAAAGATTTTATTTATTTATTTGACAGAGAGAGAGAGAGAGAGAGAGATATCACAGGTAGGCAGAGAGGCAGGCAGAGAGAGAGGGGAAAGATTGCTCCCTGCTGAGCAGAGAGCCCAATGTGGGGCTCAATCCCAGGACCCTGAGATCATGACCTGAGCCGAAGGCAGAGGCTTAACCCTCTGAGCCACCAAGGCGCCCCCAGGAAAGGACACTTTCAAATTAGATAAGCATTTTTAAATTATCCTCCAAAGAGGTTGGATTAATATATAATCTTGCACAGCATATTGTCAAATGTTTTTCTCTTTCCCTCAACTGGCAGGTGTAGCTCTGTGTTTCTATTCAGAGAATTTGTATTTTTGAACATGTTTTAAAATTCATTTACATTCACTGGTTTTTTGTTGATAAACTCTCTCTTTATGCCCGTTTTCTTTTGGATCAGGATTCTTTGTCACATAGATTTATAGACATTAATATACAAATACGTGCACTTTTCTCATTTAAGATAAGGCTGACTTATGAAGCATAGAACTAAATGTGATTCGGGGTCTATGACCAGGTGTGGTTCTCCATATGAGCAAATTCACAGATCAGACCACAATTTATGCTTAGAGCACATAGAGCACATGTCTGGATTTCTCAATTTGGAAAATAGGGCCATTAAAAAGCATTTTGAAGTTATTTACAAAACTATGCAATCCATTATGGCATTATATATCTGTAGAGTAAATTAAGGTGACTTTAAAACCTTTTATAGTTTATAAAACTATAAAAATTGTAAAACTGTAAAATTAAGGTGACTTAAACTATTTTTATGGTTTATAACACTATAAAAGTAATAAATACATACTACTCTGTTTAAAAAGTCCCACGTACACAAGTGTATAAACAAAAAAGAACAAGTTCTCTCCCGTCCTACAAAGGCAGAACGGCTCTTACTAGCTTGGTGTGTATTTCTCCTGGCTTCTTTCTGTACACCAATTCTGTATAGATATTTAAATGATTTTTTCTCCAGAGAAGTGGAAGCTGCATGCTATTCCCCATCTTGTTTTCTGTTTTTTGTTTTTTGTTTTTTTTCAGGTAAGGATTAATCCTGGGTGCCAGGAAGGGTAAACTCTGCAATTTCTCTTTTAACTGTGAGGAAGCTGACGGCACATTACCGCAGCCCAAACAGGAGCTGATCTCCGCTTCCTTGGGGAAACTTCTAGTAGGTTAGGGCGGAGGGGGCCTTTGGAGAGCCTGGAGAGCCCCACCGTGTGCAGCTAACTTCTGCTGTTAATTCAGTGTCCCTTTTACCCACAGTGCAGAGAGGCTCAGACTTGCGGGGAGCGGAGTAATAACCACAAGGAAAGAGGACTAGAGTTGACGCTTTCATGAGCCGGCACCTAAAATCTCTTGTTCTGATTTTTGAAAGATTTGGTTTCTCACCTCATTTAAGGGTTGGCCTGTTTGTTTGTGTTTAAAGATGCACCTTGAGGCTGATCCTTGGAATCAGCAAGCAGAAGTGGGGTCCAAGACGTAGGGGTGCGGGAGTGCATGGGAAGCGTACTCCGTCTCCTGAACGGTGGGGTTCTGCCGGATCTGCACATGGAAGTCGCCGCTACCTTCCACGTGAACCTGCAAGGAGGAAGGCCCGTTTTCCCAAGTGGATCTGATGTGCGGTCATGGCCAAGGACGAAGCCTTGCCTTCCCACAGTGCCCCACACACAGCAGGTGCTCTGAAGCCAAGGTGCAGGGGCGCCCCAGGGCTAACTTGCAGGGGCTGAGCGTTTGCACCACCCAAACGAGCCCAATCCAGGAGGCCTCCAGGCACCAAGCCTTGTTTCCTGGCTGGGCTGCATCTCTCCAGAGAAAAGGGCCCTTTTCCCTCCTGGCAAAGGTACTCTCTGCTCAACCAAGCCCCTGGCGGCCACATCGGCCTGAGGGGGCTTCTGTCGGGTTAGCCCAGAGGCTCTGCGCACACTCTCCAGGCCCTGCCAGTCTTCCCTGGCATGGCTTCAGGATGCCCTACATGGGTCTGCCCTGGGGAGAGCCCTGACTTAGCCGGTCAGGTCTTCCCAAGCATCTTTGGGGGCCCCCTGCTGCCCTCCTAGTCTTGGGAACCAACCGAGTTCTGGGAGGGTGGCCTGGGAGGCAGTTTTCTTGACTAGAAACCATTCGGTGTTCATTCGACAAATATTTGAAGCTCTCCTATGTGCCAAGGGCTGTTGTAGCTCTGGAAATAGGCAGAACAGGATAGACAAGGTCCTGTCTTTGTGGAGCAGGCATTCTAGTGGGGGGGGGGGGGGGCCAGACAGGGAACAAGTAAAATAAGTAAACAAGACCATTTTCCAGAGAGTGCGAGGAGGAAACAAGAACACACGGTGGCCTCAGGAGGGGGGGTGGAGTTGGCTCTGGATGACAGGCAGTAAAGGAGTGGCTC
>PITA01005921.1:0-10116 GCA_004023965.1 Spilogale gracilis
TTCCTCCTCTCTCTCTGCCTGCCTCTCTGCCTACTTGTGATCTCTCTCTGTCAAAAAAAATCTTTAAAAAAAGAGAATGTCTTATGGTTTGTCCTCTTCTCTAGTTTTATCATTTCATTTTTCCCTCTCTTCCCCTATGCCTCTGTCTTGTTTCTCAAATTCCTAGTATCAGTGAGATCAATGGAAATTATCTTTCTCTGACTGACTTTTTTCAGTTATCATAATACCCTCTAATATGCAATCCATGTCATTGTAGATGACAAGATTTCATTTTTGATGACTGCATAGTATTCCAGTGTGTGTGTGTGTGTGTGTGTGTGTGTGTGTGTGTGTGTGTGTATCACATTTTCTTTTTCCATTCATCTGTTGATGGACATCTAGGCTCTTTCCATAGTTTGGTGATTGTGGACATTGCTGCTAAAAACAATGGGGTGCAGGTATCCCTTTGGATCACTATGTTTGTATCTTTGGGGTAGATACCCAGTAGTACAATTGCTGGGTCATAGGGTAGCTCTAATTTCAACTTTTTGAGGAACCGCCATCAAGTTTTCCAGAGTGGCTGCCCCAGCTTGCCTTCCTACCAACAGTGTGGGAGGGTTCTCCTTTCTCCACATCCTTGCCAGCATCTGTCATTTCCTGACTTGTTAATTTTAGCCATTCTGACTGGTGTGAGGTGGTATCTCATTGAGGTTTTGATTTGTTTTTCTCTGATAATGATGTTGAGTGCCTTTTCATGTGTCTGTTGGCCATTTGGATATTTTCTTTACAGAAATGTCTGTTCATGTCTTCTGCCCATTTCTTGAGTGGATTATTTGTTCTTTGGATGTTGAGTTTGATAAGTTCCTTATAGATTTTGGGTACTAGTCCTTTATCTGATATGTCATTTACAAAAATCTTCTCCCATTCTGTCAGTTGTCTTTTGGTTTTGTTAACTGTATCCTTGCTATGCAAAAGCTTTTTGTCTTGATGAAGTCCCAATAGTTCACTTTTGCCCTTACTTCCCTTGTCTTTGGCAATGTTTCTAGGAAGAAGTTGCTGTGGCTGAGGTCAAAGAGGCTGCTATCTGTGTTTTTCTCAAGTATTTTGATGGATTCTAGTCTCACATTGAGGTCTGTCACCCATTTTGAGTTTATTTTTGTGTGTGGTATAAGGAAGTGGTCCAATTTCATTCTTCTGCATGTGGCTGTCCAATTTTCCCAACACCATTTATTGAAGAGACTGTCTTTTTTTCCATTGGACATTCTTTTCTGCTTTGTCGAAGAATAGTTGACCATAGAGTTGAGGGTCCATTTCTGGGCTCTTTATTCTGCTCCACTGACCTATGTGCCTGTTTTTGCTCCAGTACCATACTGTCTTGATGATTATAGCTTTGTAATAGAGCTTGAAGTCCAGAATTGTGAGGCAATCAGCTTTGGTTTTCTTTTTCAACATTCCTCTAGCAATCTGGGGTCTTTCCTGGTTCCATACAAATTTTAGGATGATCTGTCCCATTTCTGTGAAAAAGTTAATAGTATTTTGGTAGGGATTGCATTAAATATGTAGATTGCTCTAGGTAGCATAGACATTTTCACAATATTTGTTCTTCCAATCCATGAGCATGGAACATTTTTCCACTTCTTTGTGTCTCCTCAATTTCTTTTATGAGTATTCTATAGTTTTCTGAGCACAGATTCTTTGCCTCTTTGGTTAGATTTATCCCCGGGTATCTTACGGTTTTGGGTGCAATTGAAAATGGGATTGACTCCTTAATTTTTTTTCTTCTGTCTTGTTGTTGGTATATAGAAATGCAACTGATTTTTGTGCATTGATTTTATATCCTGACACGTTACTGAATTTCTGTATGAGTTCTAGCAGCTTTGGAGTAGAATCTTTTGGGTTTTCCACATAAAGAATCATATCATCTACAAAATGTAAGAGTTTGACTTCTTCTTTGCTGATTCAGATACCTTTTATTTCTTTCTGTTGTCTGATTGCTGAGGCTAGGACTTCTAGTACTGTGTTAATAGCAGTGGTGATAGTGGCCATCCCTGCTGTGTTCCTGAACTTAGGGGAAAGCTCTTAGTTTTTCCCCATTGAGAACAATATTTGCTGTGGGCTTTTCATAGATGGCTTTTATGATACTGAGGTATGTACCCTCTATCCCCACACTCTGAAGAGTTTTAATCAAAAAAGTTTGTCAGGGTGCCTGGGTTGTTCAGTTGGTTAAGCGACTGCCTTCGGCTCAGGTCATGATCCTGGAGACCAGGGATCGAGTCCCACATTGGGCTCCCTGCTCGGCAGGAAGCCTGCTTCTCCCTCTCTCACTCCCCCTGCTTGTGTTCTGTCTCTGGCTGTGTTTCTCTCTGTCAAATAAATAAAATCTTAAAAAAAAAGAAAAAAGAAAGTTTGTCAAATGCATTTTCAGCATCTATTGAGATTATCAAATGGTTCTTGCTCTTTCTTTTTTTAATGTCTTATATCACATTGATTGATTAGCAGATGTTGAACCAACTTGAAGCCCAGGAATAAATCCCACTTGGTTGTGGTAAATAATCCTATTAATGTACTGTTGGATCCTATTGGCTGAGAATTTTTGCAACCATAATTTGCAAATTATTTTTGCAACCATAATTTGCAAATTTGAGAATTTTTGCAACCATAATTACAGAATAATTAATTCTGTAATTCTCCTTTTTGATGGGGTCTTTGTCTGGTTTTGGGATCAAGGTAAGGCTGGCCTCATAAAATGAGTTTGGAAGTTTTCCTTCCATTTCTATTTTTTGGAACAGTTTCAAGAGAAAAGGTATTAATTATTCTTTAAATATTTGGTAGAACTCCCCTGGGAAGCCATCTGGCTCTGGGCTCTTTGTTGGGAGATTTTTGATGACTGTTTCAATTTCCTTACTGATTAGGGGTCTGTTCATGTTTTCTATTTCCTTCTGCTTCAGTTTTGGTAGTTTATACATCTGTATGAATGCACCCATTTCTTCCAGATTGTCTAATTTTCTGGCACATGGTTGCTCATAATATGTTCTTCTAATTGTTTGTATTTCTTTGTTTTTTATTGTGATCTCTCCTCTTTCATTCATGACTTTATTAATTTGGGTCCTTTCTCTTTTCTTTTTGATAAGTCTGGCAGTAGTTTATCAATCTTATTGATTCTTCCAAAGAACCAGGTCCTAGTTTCATAGATATGTTCTACTGCTCTTTTGGTTTCTATTTCATTGATTTCTGTTTTGATCTTTATTATTTCTCTTCTACTGGGTTTGGCTTTATTTGCTGTTCTTTCTCCAGCTCCTTTGGGTGTAGGTTTAGGTTGTGCATTTGAGGTCTTTCTTGTTTCTTGAGAAAGGCTTGTATTGCTGTATTTCCTCTTAGGACCACCTTTGCTGCATCCCAAAGATTTTGAACAGTTGTGTTTTCATCTTCATTTGTTTCCATGAATAGTTTAAATTCTTCTTTAATTTTCTGATTGACCCATTCATTTTCTAGTAGGATGCTCTTTAGCTTCCATGTAACTTTCCTTTTGTGATTGAGTTCTAGTTTCGAAGCATTGTGGTCTGAAAATATGCAGGGAAGGATCCCAATCTTTTGGTACTGGTTGAGACCTGTTTTGTGACCCAGGAGAATGCTCCATGTGCACCAGACAAGAATGTGTATTCTATTGCTTTGAGATGGAATGTTCTGAATATTTCTGTGATGTCCCTCTGGTCCAGTGTGTTATTTAAAGCTTTTATTTCCTTGTTGATCTTTTACTTAGATGATCTGTCCATTTCAGTGAGGGGGCCTGTTAAAGTCCCCAACTATTATTGTATTATTTTCAATGTGTTTCTTTAACTTAGTTATTAATTGGCTTATATAAGTGGCTGCTCACATGTTAGGGATATAGATATTTAAAATTGTTAGATCTTCTTGTTGGACAGACATTTTAGGTATGATACAGTGTCCTTCCTTATCTCTTATTATAGTCAATGGCTTAAGATCTAATTTGTCTGATATAAGGATTGCCTCCTCAGCTTTCTTTTGATGTCCATTTGCATGGTAAATGAATTTCCACCCTGTCACTTTAAATCTGGAGGTGTCTTTGGGTCTAAAATGAGTCTCTTGCAGGTAGCATATCAATGGGTCTTCTTTTTTTTTTTCTTTTTTTTTTTTTTTTTTTTTTTTTTTTTTTTTTTTTTTTTTTTTTTTTATCCAATCTGATATACCTTGTCTTTCGATTGGGGCATGTAGCCCATTTACATTCAGGGTAAATATTGAAAGCTATGAATTTAGTGCCATTGTATTGCCTGTAAGGTGACTGTGAGTGTATATTATCTCTGTTCCTTGCTATTACTTTTAGGCTCTCTCTTCTTTGCTTAGAGGACCCCTTTCAATATTTCCTGTAGGGCTGGCTTGGTGTTTGCAAATTATTTTAGTTTTTGTTTGTCCTGGAAGCTTTTTATCTCTCCTTCTATTTTCAATGACAGACTAGCTGAATATAGTAATCTTGGCTGCATATTTTTCTCATTTAGTGCTCTGAATATAGCATGCCAATCCTTTCTGGCCTGCCTGATCTCTGTGGATGGCTCTACTGCCAGTCTAATGTTTTTACTGTTGTAGGTTACATACCTCTTATCCCAAGCTATTTTCAGGATTTTCTCTTTATCTCTGAGACTTATAAGTCTTACTATTAGGTGACAGGGTGTGGACCTATTTTTATTGATTTTGAGGGGGGATCTCTGTGCCTCCTGGATTTTGATGCCCATTTCCTTCCCTAAATTAGGGAAGTTCTCCACTATAATTTGCTCCAATATACCTTCTTCCCCCCCTCTCTCTTCTTCTTCTGGGATCCCAATTATTCTAATATTGTCTTATGGTATCACTTATCTCTCAAATTCTCCCCTCGTGATCCACTCGTTTTTTATCTCTCTTTTTTCTCAGCTTCTTTATTCTCCACCATTTGGTCTTCTATATCACTAATTCTCTCTTCTGCCTCATTTATCCTAGCAGTTAGAGCCTCCATTTTTTACTATACCTCATTAATAATCTTTTTTATTTCAACTTGGTCATATTTTAGTTCTTTTATTTCTCCAGAAAGGGATTCTCTAGTACTTTCTATGCTTTTTTCAAGCCCAGCTAGTATCTTCATAATAGTCATTCTGAACTCTTTGGTTCCAACATCTTACTAATGTCCATATACTTTAGGTCCCTGGCAGTCAGTACTGCTTCTTATTCTTTTTTTAATTTTTTTTTGAAAAAATTCAATTTTTTTGAAATTTTTTAAATTTTTTGTCATTTTGTTCAGAGAAGATTAGATGAATGAAAAAGCAAAATGCTAAAAAGGTAACAATGAACCCAGAAAAATATACACTAAACAAATCAGAAAAGACCTGAAACCAGGAGGGAAAGAAAGGGGAAAGAACAGTGACTAGAACAGAGCCACACAATAGATTTTGGGTGTATTTTGGCCTGTTAGAAGAAACTGCTCCCCCCCAAATTTTAAAGGAAGACTTATATATATGCAAAAATACACGTAAATATGATGAAGGGATGGCCTATGACTGTAAAGATGAAAATCTTAAAAAAAAAATTTTAAAGGAATTGATAAGTTGATTAAAAAACAAAAAAAAATTTTTTAAAGGAATTTTTTTTAAGAAAAAAGAGTATTTTTTTAAAAAAAGGAGGGAGACTAGAACAAAACCATACTCTAGATTTAGGGTATATATTGGTCTGTTAGAAGAAACTGTATCCCAAAATTTTAAATAAATAAAAACTTATAAATGTACAAAAAATAAGGTTAAATACAATGAAGGGATAGAATATGACTGTAAAAATGAAAATTAAAAAATGATTTTAAGAAAGGAATTTATAGGATGTTGGTTGAAAAAGGAAAGAAGAAAAGTTCTAAAAAAAGAAAGATAAAGAAAAACAATAAAGAAAATTTATTAAATTAACTTTGAAAGACTAAAGAATCATGGGGAAAAGAAACCCATAAATTCTATGTGTTGTATTCCCCTAGCTCTGGTGTTTTGTGGTTCTCATTGATCAGTAAACTTGGTCTTGGCTGGATGTTCTTGTTGATCTGGGAGAAGGGCCTGTTGCAGTGATTCTCTAATGTTTTTTCTTGAGGCAGAATTGTACCACCCTTGCCAGGGGCCAGGCTAAGCAATCTGCTCAGGTTCTCTCTCAGAGAAGCTTTTGTTCCCTGAACGCTTTCTGAACAGCTTTGGAGGATGGGAATGAAGATAGTGGCCTTCCAGTCTCTGGACCAGAGGAGCCAAGAACTCAGGGCCCCACTCTTCAGTGTGCCCTCAGAGAAAAGCAGTCAATCATGCCTGTCTTCCTGGTCTCTGGCTGTGCTCCATGCTCACCCAGCCTGTGATAAAGCATTTCTATCTCTGGTGCATGGTCCCTTTTGGAGTCTCCAAACCCAGCAGATTCCTGCAGCACTTTCCCATACCATTCATCCCAGAGAAGGAAGGAGGGGGTATCCCTGGATCTGCCACTTGTGGGGTCCCTGCTCAAAGAGCAGTGGTCCAACTGCATCTCAGATCATAGTTTATGGCAACCCCAAGATGAGAGCCCACTCCTTGCCTCCATCTTTGTAGCTGGCTTCTCCACTCTGATACTTGGGAGCTCTGCCACACTCAGTCTTTCTGTGCCCCTGAGGGTCCTGAGATCACAGTGTCCCAGCGAGAACTCCACTCCGCACTTAGCCACTAGAGCGACCTCCCTCCACAGAGCAGACTTATAAAAGTTCTGTTTTTTGTGCTCCACTGCCTATCACTTGCCAGGAGCTGGCCAAAAAAGGCTCGCTCACCCTGTGGTCTATCTTCCCAAATATCACCTCAGATTCACTTCTCCAAACATCCTGTCTTTCAGAAAGTGGTTGCTTTTCTGTTCATAGAATTGCTGCTATCTTTTCTTCGATCTCCTATTGAGTTCGTAGGTGTTCAGAATGTTTTGATAACTATCTAGCTGAATTCCTAGGACCAGATGAAATTTAGTGCTCCTACTCCTCCGCCATCTTGCAGAGACTTCACCGTACTCGAGATTTCTAAATTTATACCTCTAGCCTCACCCACATTCCTAAATTTATTTTCACACATCTGACTGCCAATATGGTATCTACACTTGAATGTCAAATTGGTGTCTCAAACTGATATGTCCGTATTCTGCTCTCCCCACCTCCAACCCCAGTGTTCCTCATTTGAATAAATGACTCCCACCCTAGAACCTTAATAGGAATTAGGGCCCATGACCCTGACACAGAGAAAACTTGGAAGAGCACAGGACAAGAGCCTCCACCATTTCATGAGATTTGTTATGGCAACAGATGAAGCTGACTTCATCTCAAGTTTGTCAGTAAAACCTAAGGTGACAGAGTGGCCTACAGTAAAGAAGTATATGAAATTCCTTCCTAAAATGATAATAGGAAGAGAATTTGTTACAATTATCTTCCCTTTGTGTGCATATATGTAGAATCTCAAAGGTGCTATGAAGAGAATCATAGTATAGAATGATAAATAATATATTTTAAAGCGTGCATTTTAAAAAAAGTGTCTCCTCCTTTTCTAACAATAATTTCTCTGCCAGATGTACTTTAAATTGATTGCTAATACAGATGTACTTTAAATTGATTGCTAAATCAACACCAAGAGAACCTCAACAACATTCTAAAACATAGGTGTTTTCACCTGCAACATATCAGACCTGGTTGCTTTGGCCACAAGAGCGAAAGTAGTATCACTTCTTATTACTATCCCCATTTTACAGAGAAACAGACTGAGGCCTGGACATATTCCATGTCTTTTCCAAACCTGTACAGCCAGTGAGTGGAAGAGACCACCCTTGAACACAGGCCTGGTGGCCCTAGTGACATGGCTCCAGGCCACTCTGAGGCACTATTGCCTGCTCAAGTCATTTTCTCTTTGGTTCCCCTTTGATTTGAGTTGCTTTAACTTACCCTTATTCAATCAGCTCTTTGGTAAAAGAATTCCATGCTTTTCTTGAGAGTAGCAATGTGCCCAGAATTGTTTGCAGCTAGTGGTAGCCATGTGACTCAATTTTAGCCAATAACACGTAAAAGAGGGTCTACTGGTGAAGTGTCCAGAAAATAAAATCCTACTTTTTCTAGTAAAAGGGGAAAATCTCAGCTGGCATGTGTCTTTTGTCCTTTGCCCTTCCCCTTTCAGTTCTTACTTCTCAATCCCTTTGAGAAAACGGAAAATTACTATTTCTTTATAATATTGCATTATCATACTTTTAATCCCCTTAGAAAAATGTGGTTAACTGTAAGAAATTAGCAAGTCACAAAGAAATAAACCCAAGATAGATCCTATGTACATTTCAAACTATTTGTTCCATTACTTCTTTTTAAAAAAATGGGGAATACTAATGTCCTAATAGTATATGTGGACTTAAAGCCATGCCAAACTTGAGAAATCTTTTTTTCCTGTTATTTCTTATGGAAATTTCTATATGAAAGCAGGAAGAATGCAGACCTGAGATCTCCTTACTCATGATGCAGGGTCACTTCTGGGGATGCACGTGTGACTCATGGGGGCCAGGTTTACATTTATTTCCATCTGAGAACATCTTGGAGCATTAGATAAAACCACTTTGGTTTCGGCCAAGTGGGTGGATGAGGAAATAGTTGAATTACATCAAATTGTTAGTTGTTTGTTTGTTTGTTTGTTTTTTAATTTCACTGAATTCAACCATCTATGGATTTTACTTCTCTAATTCTGTTCCTGTGCATAGCCACAGCCATATTTAGGAATCAAATCCATTTTTCATTCTGAGGCTCTTGATTCCTGATTCTTCTCAGTCCACATACCCTGGCAGGCATTCACTCACACACAGAGGCCATGCTGCAAATGTTGCTCAGTAAATTAGATGTTTGGAGTGCCAAACACATTTTCCCCATATAAATGGTGTTACAGATGGTGGTTAGTTATCCAGTCCAGAGAGCAAAGGCCTGAGTTTGCACAATACAGGTGAATGATGATAGGAAGAGACGGAGAGAGGTTCGCTGGCTTTCTAGCCTGTTTTCACCATAAAAGGGAGGCCATTATAGGAGACTGGTATGGAAGTTGGGCTCACTCACTGCACGAGGGCTCTCGGCACCAGTGGAAGACTTGCTGGTGACCCAGCATTCTCCTCTGGGGTTTCTAACTAGAGGTGAAGCAGTAACAGCTTGGCCAGAAGGGTAGCAACTCCCTCGGGGTGATGCTCACTCTACAGGGCGATAGGAAGAGGGTGGTAGTGGCCAAGAAGCTTCAGTGTGAGGCTGTTCGCTCAGGCAGGTTGCTCATCACACTGACAATTGCAGGGTAAAGGCCACCTCAAGGCAAATCAGGAATCTGTCACCGAGGAGGAGGGGATGCCAGATATTCAAGGCAACTAGCCGTCTCTGACCCCACACATAAAATTCCAACTAATTACAAACAGATTAACCCAACTCTAGATGTCATTCAGAGGGCAACTAAAATCCTGAATAAGAACATTTAAAATAAACTTTCGCTCCTGGAAGCGTGTATCTTTAAGAATAAAGAAACACCGGCATCTGGTGAACTTCCAAGCACAACAGAGGTTTCCTTTTAATAGCAGTCAGAATGCAAACCAGGATGTGCATATTTTTGCGGTGTCTTGCTCGAGGAAAGGGCCTCCACTTCCACTCTGAACTGACTTGTTTAGGATTCAACTTTCCCTCGACTCTGATCAAACTATTAAAAACAAACGAAAAGAGCAAGGCTATGCCAAACTTGCAAGTGCTTTCAGATGGAAAACACTTCGTTCTCTCTCTTTTCTCTGAAAGCCACAGCAAACCAGGTCCCACTGCTGACCTTGACAGAATGTCCCGCCCTCCCACCCTCATCTCTATTTGAGTGGGAGGGTGGGGAGAATTGATTTTTCATAAAATAGGAGCATTTCATTTCAAATTTTCCCAGGGGATTCTCTATCACCACTGCTTCCTTATTAGTCTATTCAACCACTGGAGGAAGAACGAAGAGTCAGGAATAGCAGGTTTCAGGCTTGGGTGCTCGGGCAGAGAGAGGAGTAAAAGAAAATGAGTTCAATATTAGACATATTTAGATCATGGTGCCTAAGGGATATGCAAGTAGTTAAATCAAAATGAATGCCTGGCACTTC